>JAODOY010008931.1:0-29809 GCA_025399855.1 Forbesichthys papilliferus | reverse complement strand
CAATGTGGGTGACACAGATTCTGAGGGAGCACCCTATGGCATCGACTGGATTTCTATATTATCAATAATGTAGTTATTCGATTAATCGAATAAATAATCGATTAATCAAAAAAAATAATCGATAGATTAATCAACCAAAAAAATAATTGTTTGGTACAGTACTACAATGCATAGCAACACCCAACCACAAGCAGAGATAGTGCTCTGTCATCACAGTGAGAAGACTCTTCCCACCTCACCTCTGTTGAAACAAATTGTTTTAAACGGTAACCCTTAGTCCACCGTCCATGTGTGTTCGCCAAGAGATAGTACCTCCTCAGACCGTTTCTGTGCGTTTGAAAATGTTCACAGTGAATGCAAAGCAAAAAAATATATTCACAAACGTCCGCCTTTGTTTTACCCGTTTGAACGCACCTGTGGTACGTCTGGAAGTCTTCACCATTTAACAAGGGAAATTTGACTTGAGCACATGAAGCTTTTCTTCAGGCAAGCCCTCACGTCACATCCACAAACTGAAAACACATTTGTACACAGCTGCCCAGTGGAAATCTACCACTGGCCATCGCACAGCTCTTCTGAAGCAGCTGAATGCTAAATGACTTGTTCAGCAGCACGCCAATGGTCATTTTATGTAGTGCTCATCTTCACTGTCTAAGTGTTTCCGACATGTTCTGGAATCTGAGCCACGACGTGTAAGTGGCATTAAAATGCAGCCTTGTGATCAACATTCCCCTTATTTCTTTAGTATGTGGATTAGCAGCACTCTAGACTTAAACATTGATTGAGGAGAGCAGCCTTGAAGGTGCGAGTATCGCGGATGAAGGGGGTTGAATCTCATTCGGACGATAATGTGTCAGCAATTCCCCATAACTCCGCCATGGCCTGCCCTGTCAATGTGACTTATGTGACTGGCACTGTACAAGAGGTCACCCACTGTAGCATGGGTGAATTATACCCCAATACGCTATAACCAATCCCCTCTCACGCAGTGTCCTATAGCCAAGCTAGCCCGGGTCATAAGTCTGACCTTGATGACCGATTGCACTGACAATAAATCAGCGTGTGGAGCTCAGCAATGAACCCCCGCTAAAAGGTTAGGCTATCTGTGAGAGCTTGTGGGATTGTCGTTACTTTCAGCTGTCCGTCACAGTCTCCCTTCTCATTGCCGTGAGACGTGTGTTGATTTGTACCAATGCTGGGAGGGTACAGCACACAATCATACTGCAGATGGGAGATGTGCCTTATCGGCTGCTAACTGCCACCAATTGGGACCAATTAGGAAATAGAGCATTCCACGCACACACACACACAGGTGGGATAATGATGAAGTATCGCTCACCACTCTGGCTTCATCTATGCAGAGCGGTGTGGGTAAATGTGACAGAGAAATAGGCAGAGGGAGAGACTTTGAGGTATGGTGATGAAGTGTGGCAAACAGGCCGTATTAACACACAGGGTGAAGCCATGAGACCCTTATTTGGCCCCATCCACACCCAAACACAACAAAACAAACAGGCTGACCCCGAGTTAACCTTAGCCATGTCCATCCATCACCCAGCAGTAAACACACAACACACACACGCACACACACACACGCACACACACAGCTCCCACATCTCTAAACATGCTGTTCTATTACATTTTAGTTACTGGCAGAACTCTGGTTCAAATGCTTTGATCCATTTTAGAGTAGGTGTTGGTGGGGGAGGGGACACACGTTATGAATCCTCATAAGCTACATCACACACGTACCCTTACTGTTTGGTCTTAATTAGCCTGAAGGAGGATATATTTAATAGCATTTCATCTGCTGGTTAGCAGGCAGAGAATGACGCTTGCAAGAGAATCTTCTTGTACCTAAAACCTTTTACTGGAGGGTTTGGACTCTTCACATTATAGATTTTCACCTTCACATAATATTTTGTTTCTTAATGCTTATTGTATTTTTGGAGCATTTTATCCTTGTTTTAAACTTTTCACAGTCAATCACTTCTGTGCATGTAATCTCTTCACTTCAAATCATTTTTAGCTGCAATTATTGTATGAAAGGTGCCATGCCAATGAAGAGTACTATTGTCAAGTCAAGTTTATTTATATAGCCTTTAATCAAATTGCAGTTTCAAAGGGCTTTTTTACAATTGTAACAATACTTACAGTATTATACTGTTCATCAAATAGTGCTTCCGGCTACTTATGTAGCAAGAACATGGTATTCAAGCTAAAAGTGATGTATATAATGAGTGCCCAAAGACTGACGGCCCTGGTGTATACAAGCCTTTCAAATGGCACCACAGGACAAGCTTTCAAGGCTTTCAAGACAGCAGACAGATTAGAGACATGGGCTTACAGACAGTCAGACGTTGTCAAAAAGGCAGAGGAAATCCCTATCATTTGTCTCAAGGCCTGTGGACGTATGTTCAAGCTCAAGTCTTGACCCCCCCCCACACACACACACACACACACACATTCCCTCCGCCAATCCATTGCTGTACCCCATCCCCTCATTGTCTCTGGTCCAAGGTTCACATGGAGGTGAGGATCCCAGCTGACCCCCCCTCCCCCACCCATCCCACAGTGACCCCTTGCTCTATACGTGTCTCTGTGGCACAGAGCCCCTCGGGGCACGACCTTTCCCTACAAACATAAAACACACACACACACACACACACACACACACACACACACACATATCCATAGCTTGCTACACTGTTCACAACAGGTGTTGTGAAACAAGTAAAGTATACGCCCTCTGCGGAACACACACACACACATCCATACATGGTGCTCTCTATATATTCAGGCTTTCAGAGGCGAAAACAGCAGGAATTTGATCTTCAACGGTAAGGCCAATGGAAAGCTGCGATGCATCCACCGCACAGGCTAGGAGGGTTTCCACGGCGACGTCCGGGGAGACAACCTGAGACGGGCCCGGAGAGCATCCGTGAAGCAGAGAGCGGAGGCAATAGGACTGTTTAACAGGATGCCATGGTAACCGACATGACACGTGTGTGTATTTACACTTGCTGCTCAGCCGTCACTCCTGCACACACACACACTCTCACCTTCCCTTTACCCCTTGAGAGAGTGTCCTCCAACACACTGACAAATGCGTATCCCGGTGTGCCCGCGGCTACGCTCATGGTTACCAGTACGCGGAGGCAGAGAGCACTACATTATGGGTGGATGCTCGTCACGATCAATACGGGAGCCCAGCCCAGCCTGGGGCCTGCTCACGTGAGACAATGTGATAAAGGATCTGGTATCAGCCACCCTGCCACCTGCTGGGGCAGAGACTGCAGACCTGGCATGGACATGGAGGAGAGAAGGGAGATGGATATGCCTGGGTTCAACAGTGTAAGGGGGGGGGCAGATCCATACTAAACTGAATGAGGAACTCCACTGGCAGTGTTCTGTCATTCCTCCATCAGCACTAATAAAGATGCTCTGTGATCCATAAAAGCCCTCCGAGGTTAAAGAGAGACTACAATGAGACGTCTGCATATGTTGATCCCCGTGTCAAAGGCTGCACGCCCCACTGTTAATTGGCACTGTCACCTACTGTGTGTGCACACGTGTGTGTGTGTGTGTGTGTGTGTGTGTGAGAGCGAGCGTGTGCAAGTCTGTGTGTATGTGAATGGGGTGGGGTGAAGTTGTTTTTTTTATTATTAAAGCTGAGCATAAAAAAGAGGTAGTGATCATACAGCAAATTTCAGAGAGAGAGAGAGAGAGAGAGAGAGGGATATACATCAGAGAGAGAGAGAGAGAGAGAGAGAGAGATACAGTAGAGAGAGAGAGAGAGAGAGAGAGAGAGTAATATACATCAGAGAGAGAGAGAGAGAGAGAGATAAAGTAGAGAGAGAGAGAGAGAGAGAGAGAGAGAGAGAGAGAGAGATATCTTTACTCCCACTATGGCAGTGCATTCCCCCACAGGGCTGTGGGTTAGTGACAGCTTGGGTCCATCACTAAGATGAATGGTTCTGTCCTACATGAGGCCTTTTAATTAGCTGCACAAGCTGCCTTTTATAGAGCACACGCACATGGCAGAATCCACATAAGTGTACACACACACACACACACACACGTGCAAACAAACACCCACACATGCTTAAATACACAACTTTTCTCAAAGATACTGTACGGAAATGGGGTTGTTGTTGTATTATTATTATTATTATTATTATTATTATTATTATTTCAGTGGACATTTTAACAAACTAAATACTGCACCCATCCCCCAGCCATGAGCCACTCATCAAATGCCCCCCCCACCAAAGGAAAAAAAAAATGGTGGGTGTTAAATAGTCATTTGTGCAGGGTAAGATCAATCCATCATCATTAGAGTGGCAGAAGGGAGGGGGGAGGGGGGAGTGGGGGGGGCAGCCTGGCAACCAGACGCCTACCATCAAGTCTACAGGACAGGAAGCAAAGGAGGCTCTCAACACACACACACACACACACACACCTCCCCTGCGTCCCTTCCATCCTCCTCTTCCTCCACAAGCCACGGTAGCAGGCTGCAGAGGACGGCACATTAGGGCGTTGTCCCCGGTTACGGGCCTGGAAAGGAACCACCAGGGTTCTACCAATTACAGGCCGGCTGGTGCCAGATGACGGTGGATTAGCATCCGGTGCATGGCAGGGCTACATGGCTCCCAGATGCAGAGCTGGGCAGAGAGACACTGGGGAAGATTCACAGAGTCACCAGGGCCCCCATGTTAGTGAATGGAGAAGAATATGGTTTACAGTAATTGATACTCTCGGTGATATTGACAAGGTGACAATGGTGACTCGTCAGTTTTTCAACTGACAACCAACATTCCAACTCTATATTGGGGGGGGGCAGTATTCCTAAATGTGATATTACCACAAACAATAATCAATGCTCAGTCCTGCAGTTGCTATAGTGTCATGGTTTCCAGTGACATCTGCCCGGTATTCTGAGTCCAGCTCTCATTCAAACTCTTCAGGCTACACACACACACATACATACAAGATAAACAGACAATAAAAACAGACACGGGACTTACATCTGTCACACTGCTGGAGCAAAAACACTATAACCTCACCAGACACCACCAGCTGTTGCGGAGAGCCTAACTCCACGTTTGTTTAAAAAGCCCATTGTTTTCCCTGCCCGCTCCTTGGCTCCTTCACTTGGGTTTACTCGGATACACGCGAACACAAAGAGGGGCAGTGTGTGTCAACGCTCGTGGACCTTTGAAGCGGAGGCGGCATGTTGGTTTTAGACATCTGAGAGCAGCTTTAGAAAGAGTGTGCTCGACTTACTGTCTGTTCACAAGCCATCACACACACACACACACACACACACACACAGGACAGAGGACACTCAAAGTAGAGGAAATACTGTAGATTAAAGCCATTCACTCCCTATGCTCACAGTTTATATTTTAAAAATAAATAAAAAAACCCTAGCAGGTGGGTAGAATCAGTGTGAACAGTGTGAACATGAATGATAAAACTGCATTAAAGGTATAGTCAGCTATTGCAAGCTAATTGTAAGCTAATACACAATCTGTCAAATTCACCAAATATCTCCTAACATTTAGCTGGCTAACCATTCTCTATGTGTGTTGAAGAAATAATCAGACACTTCTACAGAGCCCTGGCTACGTAAATACTGGAGGAACATTAACAAAGTGGCAAACACCGCTCCCATCAACAAAGCCGCAGTATTACACTTTGCTTCACAATGCATTTCGATGTGTGGAATGGAAGAATATTGTTTTGGTTTGAGCTCAAAGTCAGGAAGCGTTTGTGTGAATGACTTACCCTGCCTTTAAACCCACTTCTGTGGAAATTAAAGAGCCATTTATTAGATCTACAGAAATAACATTCTATAAATCTGTCAGGTGAACTGTGAGTAACCACATTCCCTCCAGTCAATCCTGACGTTCCTCATGTCTGGTTGGAAAACGGTTATAGCCAGTGGGCAAGTCAAACAGATTTAATTTCACTCATATCTGGTAACATCGCTTCTTTTTTCTCCTCATCTTCCTCCTCCTCCTCCTCCCCCCTCGCCAGCTGTAACAGTATAGGCCTTGTTTCCCCGCAGCCTCGGGAGACATCTACAGCCTAGCAGGCCTGGAGCTGGACGTCTGAGGAGAGCAGACTCATCCCAGATCTGCAGCAGGCAGAGGAAAAGTACGGATGGATGGATGGATGGGCAGAGCGGGAATGGTATAGCTTCGATCAATACTCCAGCCGAGCATATCCTTTCTCCTGCATGAGCTGATCTAAATTCACCACTCTCTGTGCTCTCTCTATGAGATACACCACAGCACTTAAATCCCATATCTACTTCGGAGGGGGTGGGAGCAGATGAAGAAAAGAAAGAAAACTGATTTGATCTAGAAATAGATATTACGAACAACCTTGAGCAGACAATGAATCCAATCAACACACAATAAGGTTAACTTGCCTTGGCTCGCCAACAATACATATAGCCAAACTGTGTAAGAAATATCAGTGTGGGTAAGCTGCAAATACTGTTCTGCAGTCAGCTCATGAAGATGCCTCTAAGAGTAGATGTTGACGTCCAACGGGGGGCTTATTTGTTTAAAAATGGTCTTTCTCCTTATTTGCTCTGTTTGTCTCTGTGGGCATTTTGACAGGCTATTTCACTACACATCTAAAATCCATCTCTCAGCTCTCTGTATGGATAACGCATGTGGATGCTAAACTCCACAGGGACAAATGTAACGGATATAATCTCTTGACATTGACCAATAGACTTGTTGAAACAAAAAAGAAAAGTTTGTTGCATTTTTTGTTTGAAGTTGATTTTTGTTGGAAGTTGGAAGGAAGTTGGATGGAATGCATCTAAATCAGTTGGTGATCCCTGGTGTTCAAAGACGTGTTCAAAGGGCGCCTCCTTTGCCCTTTGTCATTAGCAAAGAATGCATTAGTCAAAGTGGTCGTGGGACACTTAACCTCCAGTGGTGGAGTCAGCAGAAGGCCCAATCAATACTTTCAGAGCGCTAGAGACTAGCAAACAATAGCCTACAATCATGTCAGGACCCACCCTGAAGGCCTCTCCTTTAAGGTCAACACTGGATTGAGTTGATACTGATAAGAGAGCAACGCGTGATAAGGACAGGGCAGAAGCTGTGATCCTCTGGTACTTCCCAGCCTGTGTCATTCATTACAAGGATGACCTCACATACTGTGTATGGGTGTCCTCTCATATGGCAAGAGACAGATAGGTGACTCTTGCTTGGCTCAAGGAGCTTTGAGCGCTATTTCATAGAATAGAAAACGGGGATCGAAACCAACCCTGCGGGTACAACCTAGAGCGCCTAACTGGCAGGTACAATAATTCACTCTGACTGCTTTCCAGCAAAGTCAATATAATTCAGGCTTCGCATATCTGAATGGACCGTGCTTAATGAAAGGACAGCTGTCCTTCTGTGTGTGGAACCGGGATAAATATTATAATGACAAAGAAAAGATGGGGGATATTGTGGGTCTTACAGAAAACTATCTGGCTCTCATTTAGAGTGTCCTCGTCGGCCCAAGCACCATCAATGTGCACCAAACAGTCCAACAGTCCTTCACATATAGCGATTGAAAGAGGAGAGGATTTGGTTTAAATGCTGTGTATAGAGTTTGCTGCATTCTGCATTAACATGATTAACATAACAACATGATTGATCACAGGAGATGTGGCCACCACTGGCCACATAATTAAAACACATCAAAATCAACACAACCTTCAATAAACACTTAATTTTCATAAGCAGACAACACTCATTAATATGGATACACTGCATGTCTGTAGCACCAGATGGTTGAACGGAAACAACAGTATAAGCACATTAAAATAAAGAACAAAATAATCAGGACAGTAGCAAGGAAAATAAATATCAGTAAACCGTGGTGGTTTAAAGTAACGTGCAATCAACTTGCTTGGTCCATTTCATCTATGCTCTAAGAGCATGCAAACAAACCCGTCTCATTCGAACAATGGAGCTGTGATTGTGACACTGCATCCGTCATATAGTCTTGCTCCAATATGCAGTACTGAAGCTTTCAGGAGGGTCAGAATAGCCATAAAATGTTCCTCCGGTACAATGGCGGCCTTGTCAAATCTGTAGACTGATACATAGCAAACAAAATGGTAAATGTTTGAGCAATGAAACTAAATCTGTGTTAACTGCTTAAAGCGTGGCCTAACCTGTTCAGTGACAGGCCCTGCTTAAATCTGAGAAGGGAAGGAGGGATTAAAAGGAAGCAGTGGAATTTAGCAAATAACATTTCCACTGATTAAAACATAGTATAAAAGTATATAATATAATTTCAAACTTCTTAGTTTCTTTTTCCTTTAAACTGCTTGTGTATTTCTAGACATACATATAGACATACATGTGTGGATATTCTGGCCACCGATTTTGATTGCTATGAAAAATCCTTTTTTTTTTCTTACCATACTATATAGGCTATATTTCCAAATGTTTGGCTCTGCTCTGACAAGCGTCAGTTTATCTTCTTGGTAAAGGTTGTGTGCTGCATTTGGACGTGAGCACCTGATGTCCTGCTGCCAACACACTCTCTGCCGCTTGCCTGACACTGGGCGCCATGTCTTTAAGTCTGAGCGGAACAAAGTGGTGCAAACTGCGCCACACAGCCTGGGATAGAGAGCACCCTATGGCATTGAAAAGAGGTGTTTTGGTTTGTTTTGATCGAGTTCAAATATCAACAATATTTCTCTAGTATGACTGGCCTTTAAGAGGCCTTTAAGTCTCCTAAGATGTCACATTTAAATCCCAATCAATGCTCTTAGTTAACTGAGAGTCAAGCAAGCTCACATACAGTAAAGCGTCAGTACTGTATAAGTTTACCTAAGGAAACCCAGAACACTCCATAAGTCCCCTTGGGTAGCGGTGAGGTGCCAGTTGATAAACTTATCACCCAGCTGCCGTAGACATCTTGACATTATCCAGAAGTCTCAGAGAGAGACAGGGGACCAAATAATGTATGACATCACATCGCAGGGACATCTTGCAGAGCGGCCCAAGGAATGTGTGGACAGGAAACAGTAGGAAGGAGAAGATGAAAGACACCAAGATGTCACTGTCCTGGAGTTCATTGCAGGAGGAAATGTCTTCCAGGTCATGTCTGGTAATGAGGCTGTCCAACCAGGCATACAACAAGTACACACTTTTTACAAACACACTTTCAGGTATGAGAGTAGGAACCTGCACAGGAAGTGCATCCTCTGCCAGACACACTAATGTGTCGAGGCTCTGTAGCACCGTGAGACAGCCAGCACACATTGTGTAGGTTCAGTCCAGAAATAGAAGTGGCCAAATGGCACAGAATGAACCGAGATGTGTCCGTCAGCCGCATCTGTCACGAAGTAAATCTGCACACAGCCTGCAGCTGTCAACAGGAAGCCCAGAGTGACCTCCACACACACACACACGCGCACACACGCACACACACGCACACACGCACACACGCACACACGCACACACACACACACACACACACACACACACACACACACACACACACACTAATGTTACATATGCCCATATCATGTTGTGGTCCCAGAGTGTTGTTTGGGAATCACTACCTTAAGGTATATAGATAACATCACTCACACAGACAGAAATGTGTAGAAATATGCAGCACAAACAGGGACAGACTGGCCATCGGGAAATTCGGTCTATTCCAGGGCGACCGGAAATAGTTTTTATGTTTCCATTTCTAATGTCTAACTTTATATTCGGCGACCAGGCACAGGCTGCAGCGCAACTGTCTCTGTGTTTCTGTTAGAGTGGGCCAAACTAATACTTTCTATATTGAGGGGAGTTTTCAACACAGTCTCCAAACAAGTGTATGAGCTTGTGCTTCCTTTCAAGCGAAAAGATATGTGCTGCAAATTTTTGAAAAGACAATCACACACACAATTTTGTGTCACCTGGTTCCTGAATTTTTTTTTCCAGGAAATTTTGAAAGCAATACAGAATGGCCGAGACCCTTGCATTATATTATGAATCGTCACCTGTTCCAGAGTTAAGTTAAGCTATTTTCCTTTACACCATAGGTAGACCCTCAGACCCCCACTTAATGTAGACTCCCCCCCCCCCATGTTCAAATGAAACATAGGCTACATCAATGCAAATACAGACATATAAACATTAATGTTAATTGTTATACAATGAAATGGTTAGATGGCTAGGTACGTACATGTATGTCAAATTCCCATAAAGGTCTGATAGATTCTCCCCAGGTTCTTGCAGATGGGACAGATGACTAGGCTACTGATTATGGCTACTGATTATGGCCTAAATTCATATTTAAAATATTTAAACAAATACAAGTCCAAGAGAAAGGCTAATTTTTATAGCGAATGGTGGTGATGGTTCCCAGGCCAGTCAGTTTCAAAGTCCCAGGCCATTTTCCAATGCCAATCTGACTCAGAGCAGAACTAAGACATATGCTGTTTATGGCACAACTATCACATCTAGGTGTAGTCATCCATACCTCTCCAGAAGCAGTGAACGCTCCGGTGCCTCTTTCATGTTCTGTCACAGCACGGGTCAGGGTGTAGAACCAGTCATCTCTCTCACTACAGGAGCTGCACATTAGGTAAATTAGGTAAGGTTGAGGTCACAATCTCAGCACGCTTTTTAGTCTTTCTAAAATCCTATAGAAAAGATATATCACATGTACAAATTATATTATGACAAGGTGTTTTTCTAGGTTAAGATACATGGTTAAAATGGAATTTCTGAATTTCTGAGATTTCATTGTATAATCACTTTACTTATCTAAAGAGTCATAATTTATTTATTCATATATAATTTTGATGACACACACAATATTAGATATACAGTAATTCTGAACATTTACACTCACCTTGCTAACAGAATGATGGAAATGTATGTTCCTTCAATCTTTAGAGCATTCTGTGCATTGTCTATGTTGGGTTTAGTGATCTGGAATGTTTTATCAGATGCAAACATCAAGAGTGAGACATTTGTAAGTAAGTAAATAAATACATACAGCCAAAAGCATGCTGTATGGAAATCATATGTTAGTATGCCATACTTAGTAACACACTATTTAGGATATTAAATTCACTGACTCAAAAAAACAAAAAAACATTCACAAGATCATGTGAATTACATATGTTCACCTATTACTGTTATGCATGCTAAAGAAAAAATATGCTCCTGTAAAGAAACATGTATGTTAGGGTAGAGGATGTCTGACCTTCATTCTGGTTAGTGAGAGTGTGTTCTTCAGTCTGTATTTCCCATCCTGCTGAGGGTATGTGTACAGTAGTACATCATTCATCTGATAGACAAAGATAATTATCCTCAATTAACTCAAAGTAATAAGAAAACATTGAACAATATCTGAATATACATGCCAAAACAAATATAATAAAATAGTTAATTTATTTTTTATCTGTGTGTAAAGTTGACCAAGATACATACTGTATGTATGTAGTGCAGTATGTCGCCATTAGGTGGCACTCTAAACCAATTGAAAACTGGACAACTCGAGTGCCTATGTCTAACATCACTAGATAATAACTAATGTATGCCTCATTTAGAGGTATTAAATGAGGCATAAAAAACACATTAATCGAATTAGCAGACCTTACCAGACCTCATTCATCACATGTTCAAACTTTACCAGCAAATACAGTTTGTAATGTGTATTTTTTCTACCGTGTTAATTAATGAATTGGTCTGTTGATGGTGGCAGTTCTTTTAATTCTTTTCCCTCTCAGGAGCGTCTACAGTATAGTGATTTATGCTTTATGCAATAAAGATTTTTTGTTTGCTTTAAATTTGCTTTAAACTTCATTGTTTTCCACTTGCATTTTGGTTCAAATGTGTTTTACTTGCTTTGTGTGTGAGGGTAAACATGGAGATGGGAGGATGTCGAGAGAGGGTGGGAAGGGAGGAGAGATGTAATTCAAGTCTATATAGAGAAACAACTTTAGACAGGTCATTCTTTACCGCCCGTCAAGGACAGATATTGTATCTGCGGCCACACAATGCTCAGACTATACTGCTACATAACAGTGTGTTTTTGTGTAAGGTACTTTGTACACTGTTTCAAGTCTGTACTCAAGTGGTTAATGAAACATTAACCAGAATTATGCTGAAGAAAATGTAAAAGCTATTGACCTTCCCTGTGATGTCAGTAAATAGTTGCTTCAGGAAGTCAGCATTCAGAAACATCCTGCCAGGAAGCTAGTTCTCAATAGCCCAGTCTGGACATAGAAATAGAACAGGCAGCAAACGCCTGACTACTTATGACACAAATGTGTTAGATGCATTGAACTGGTTAAATCTTAAAGAAAATATGACTGTAATGATCTGAAATACATGACAACGTAAGCACTGGTTTGACGGTATAGATAGAAGTAACCACATGTAACATTGTCAATTTATACTGTGTACCAAGGAGATATATGGCAAGCGGAAGTGACATTTACCAGAAACAGATGGCGAGGTTGTCTACTCTTCCTGCTGACCTTCATCAGAGTACCCTCCTTTACAAAGACCTGAAAACAGATTTACATGGACCCAGTCATATTTAAATATACCCATATAAAGAAACAAGGACCTAAAACAGTGGTTCTCAGAGTGGGACAAGGCATGACATGGATAACTTGTATTTATTTGTGTTATTTGTATTAAGGTACATGATGGAATGTGTATACATATAACCAGGAAGAAACAAGAGAAGGGGGTTACAAAGTTGTATAATTGCATTTCTAAATCACGCTGCATCTTTAAACTAGGCCTCTTGGCATAGTGAGAGCCAGGGGATTCCCGGCTAACTGGTTGTCAAGGGCAACACCAGCACATGGAATGGCAGAAAGTGAAAGACTGGCATGGTTTAGGGTACACTGCTCTTACCCTGCCAGGCTTCAGCAGATCTCTCTGGCCACGAACACTGTATTCTATATTGACCAGACGTAACAGGTTGTCCTAAGAACGAGTCCACAGAAGACAAGAAGAAATGTTAACAAGTGTCAAACAAGCAGAGAAATGCAGACTATATGGGGTAGTGTCTATTCACAAGACTGCAATAAAACAAGTGGTGAGACAGCTTTTAAAAGTAATTCCTTACTCAGATATTTTACATGTATACCTTACACTAGTGTAAGGTACTTGAAATTATGTAATCAAACAAGATTGTACACCATATAGGACTATAGACTATAACACAACATCATTTAAAGGTTTAGTCAGCTACTGCAAGCTAAATGTAAGCTAATACGCTTTTGTCAAAGCATATGATATGATGATGCACTTCTACACAGCCCAGGCTCAGTAAATGGGAACATAAACAAAGTGGCGAACACCACTGTTATCAACAAAGCCGTAGTACTACGCTTTGGCCACGGAGGGCCACAGAGCGATACTGTTTTGATTTCAGCTCGAAGTTAGCAAGCGTTCTCGAGAATGATTAACCCTGCCTTTAAAGCTGCTGTAGGCATTACTTGAGAGTTGTAAGGACAGCTATAGCTAAAAATGAACAAAATACAGTATGTTATTAAAAATCAACAACCCAAAAATGCACCCTTTGCTCCCTCTCTCTAGATAGCCTGTTGGTCTACCATTGACCAATCTGTTCTAGCTGTGTACACGCATTCATGTGATTGACAGGCAAGGTAGATTCGGCGGAACAAGCCAGAAAAAAAGATGCCCTGATTGGTCCAAATGATTTTGGCCGCCGTTACAAGTCAAAATCAAGGTGCCATTAACTAAACCTATATCCTACATACAGCACCTTTAATGCTTGACACAAACTCACCCCGTTTCTCAAACTGTCATTCGCTTGATCGGCGATGTCCGACACTATTGCCACAGCCGCTGAGGAAGAGGAGACAGACAGTGACCAGGTGAATATTTAGCAGCGGAGAGAACATTCTTCCTTCCTTGCTGTTATACAGCAAGGGGCTATATGACGCCCCCCGCCCCCCACGCTGCATGTCAGGGAGCAAGACCCTGGAAGTGTCTAGCTCTCCGGCCTGGCGCCGGCTCCCATAGCGGAGATAAGCATTGACTGGTGACAGCGTTGCTGCAGTTAGGCTTCTCATGAATAACACACACAGTGTTCACACACACAGTGGACAGCTGAAACAGCTACTCCGTGTATTACACATGCAGGGTAATAGAGCTAAAGTGGCCCTCTACTGGCCATCTATCCGTGCCAAATGAGCCCAAATCAATGCCCCGTACAGCAACAGAGAGTGGCCAGCAAGGCACTCCAGTGGATAATAAAGAAAGCAGAGAGAGTCTTCTGTCCGTGGCTGGTCCCGTGGACGCTGTACTATAGTGTGCTTCACCGTATTCCACTGTACCTTGAGTGTCCTCGTACTCCTTGGAGTCTGGGGAGAGGTTGTTAAGGTAATCTGGGGGACAATAACAAATGAATTAAGCATACCAGGAGAAAGAAAACAGGCTAACATATGCTAGCATTAATAATATACTGCATGACGTTGCTTGAGAGTGGCCTTAACAAACATACCGGTGAGGAGCATGCGGTACTGTGCGACACGAACTATGACCTGGAGGAGCTGATGTTGGAGGGAAATGTTCCCACCGGCTGGTTTCTGCTGCTGAGACAAAAGGGAGACAGCCAAAGTTATATTCATCATGGCATGGCTGTCTGTTTGGTGAAGAATCACATTTTAACATGCCTTGATCTCACTGTCGAGATAAAAAACACCCACAACCAAACAAAGTTGTTGTTAGCGGACCCTGTTCAAAGACGTCCACAGAGAGGCACACTAGAGACACAACATAGTCAGAGTGCAGACATAATAGAGTCATGGTAGAGTGAAAGTAGAGACACAATACCATGACAGTATATGCACAGCAGAGGGAAAGTGGAGAAACAGTAGGCACTTTAATATTCAAAGTAAGATATAATTAAAGGTATAATAAGCGATTGTAAGATAATACCATTCCGCTAGCTTACTGCTTACACTGTGTGCGCTGAAAGAAGGTGGTTTGCTACACAAGCATGTAAATACTACATAGTAACATGAAGTAGTGCGGCCACACACAACAACAGTGCATTTCCCATGTGTGGGGTAGAGCTAATGAGGGAGCACTCATTGAGGGGGGAGGTGTTTTTGTTTTGATCCAGTACAAATATCAACAAGCTTTCTCCAGAATGACTATACCTTTAACCTCTGTATTAGTGGTGTCCATTCGCTTTTCTAGACAGCACAATATCTGACCTCAAACTGGCGAACCACAGCTGCGAAGGCGGGAGACGTTCGGCAGCTCTCCTCCAGCAGAGTCATGCTACGGTCGTAGTGACCTATGTAAGTGGTGTAGGCCAAGAACTGGGATTTACGGGAGAGCAGCACCTCAGCAATCCTCTGACCCTCTTCCCTGAGGGACAACATGGACATGAGAGGATGACTTAAGATATAATAATAATAATAATAATAATAATAATAATACATGGTAGGGATGCTTGATAATTATGGATCTGATAAATTATTGGCCATTATTGGGCATGTTTTCATATCGGAACATTCTGGATAATATGTTAGCCAATAAGAATAAAACAAAGCTTTAACGTGCGTAGCTCATAGACTGCATGCTCTGTCCACTATACAGCCAATCTGCTGTTATCGCACTGATGACGTCATATAGAGCCACGCAGAGTCAGGAATAGTACATTCTAGTTCTTGCTGAACATTATATTGTAGTTCTTGCTGACATCTTAGCCTTTCTTACCATCAAGTGTGTAGAAATTACAGGTTATTATTTTATTTTTAATTTACAAAAATCATATGGGTATCGGCCATGAGACATAATCGGTTATCGGAACTCCATTTCGTGCAAATGGAAGAATTATACAGTAAATTAACATACACAGTACTGAGAAATGTATGCACATTTTAATAAAGATAATAAAACACATTTAAGTAATCAGAAATACATTTGAAATACTGTATTTGTAATCAAAAGCTTATAATTTCACAAGCCCCATAAAAGCATCTTATGAGTACTTGCGGGGTCCTGAGCCAATTGGTTTGGAATGTGCAACATTATTACTGCATTCTTTGGTCCGCTGGATGCATGTAATGAAATATATGTAATAAAAATATACTCTGTGTGCGCGCACGCGTGTGTGTGTGTGTGTGTGTGTGTGTGCATACGATGGCATCTCACCAAGTTTCAATACGATTCTCCAGCTCGGTGAGGATTGTGCAGTGCAAGGCATAAACATCCGGCAGCTCATTGAGAATCTCTCTCAGCCTCTCCTCCTCTAAAACAGGGTTCCCCTCCTCTCCCACCGCTGCTTTGACTGCTTCCCGGAAGTCCTGGCACACCAGGTGGGAAGTAGGGAAAAACATGGTGTTTTGAAACAAGACACACTTTCACTGCATAGCTAGTGATTCTGGCCCGTTACTGATAACTATCCTGCCACTGTGCAATCACACCTCAAGAATTATTTATGTTAATTGTCTACATGTGTTCTAAAGTGCGTTCACCAATAAAACACAAACCCACCCGCTTTCACTTTTATTAAACTTTAATGTTATGTCATTGGGAGGGCTTTGTTATAGGCCACACAACTAATATACAACAAATACAGCCTTACCTCTTGGAGACGTTTGAGGCCTTCAACATGCCTGTGGACAGAGAATAGATGAATAACTTGAAAATTAATGTGAATAAAATACATTTGAGGAAAGTTTATAGGAGAGATGTAAGTGGTTTTACATATAACTCACAATTTCTCTGTGTCCACTAGTTCTTTGGCAATGTAAAACGCTCTGGGTCGGCCGTCAGGCTGTGAACAATGACATTATTGATTTATAATAAATAAAGGTGTGAAAGTCAATGATTAGAGTGCACAAGTAAAAACTAGCATATAAATTGAGCTGAGTGTTCACAAAAAAACATTTAGAATTGTGCATAAGGACTAGTCTATTGGCATATAACTTTATAATTTTCATTAGTGATATTTAAATTCTTAGTGGGAAAAACATTTGTTCTTGAATATGTAAACGCCCAAATGTTATTCAACAACAATTGTCTACTGACCCGTCTGTCATAATTGCTGTCTATCCCTCCATCTTCTTCCTCAGAGGTACGTCCTTGGTCTTCATCTGCTGCTGTCTCTTCCTCTTCCTCAGCCGGTGGAACACCTGATGGACCAGCAGCCATGGAGCACACGTTGTAGGCTTCAGTGTAGGCACTGTTGTTAAGCAATACAAGATTAGTCATATTAAACTATACTGTACACACACCAAGATGCATGCTACACACATTATAGTTACGCCTCAATTAAGAGGGCAGTTGTGTGTATTCACATGAAAAGCACACTCCTCGATATTTGTCCAGAATTCCCCTTGCAGTTAAACCCAGGAAAAGAAATGCATTATAAATGGCTTGTTCTAATTTACTTTAAGATATTTATTTCATTTTAAAAACAATTAAAGTTTGCAAACTAGAATAATTGTAGCGTATCAGTAAGGATATGTCATATTTCAGCTCTTATCGTATAGCTTGACTTGTCTAATATATTATCTTAACCGAGATATACCTTATTCCATATATGTCCATAAACATTTGAGATCATAAATTACAAAGATATTTCTCATTTCAGTTGTCTTAATCTGGAATTATTGCTATAATAATAAAACATATTGAACACTAAAATATTTAAAACAAATAATGAATTAAACATTGTACTGCAGGTCTATAGGAGCTAATAAAAATTATCCTGGAGGGAACATAGTGACAATTGCCACTGATACTTCAGAGACATATTTTTTTTTGACTGAAAACTCAGATATTACAGAGATGTTCTATTAGAGATCCTGCTCAGTTAGAATGGTAGCAGACATTGTCGCACTTATTGCCAGTGTTATACTGTCGTATATACCATAAATGTAAGGATGAGTGGATTCATCCCCACTGAGATGACAGTTAGCTGATACATACGTGATTGCTATATTTGGAAGTAAACCCGTTGGTACATTAGAACAGTCCATTACCTCCTCAACGCAGCTCTCACTAAATGGTCTGGGTGTAATGTTATATAGTATGATGGCTTACGGCTCCGTCATGATACTGTATATTACACAAATGAAACAATTACTTGGTTCTTATTCCTCTGGAAAATTAGTGAGACAATTTGCAATAGCAGTTGCACTTCAAAGCAGTTATCTGAAATGTATGCACTATAATAATGCTTCTTGACTATTGTAAACCTGCCAATTGCAACCATAGCCACCAACACACACCACACTTAACTCACATTAACCACGTATAACCACCAGCAGCAGTACATATAGTTTAAAACAATATTCTGTTAAATACAGACACAAGAATGTTAAATAAGAAGACCAGAGTATTGAGGTTAAGTGTGCAATATAGCAAACCAGTAGCAATTCCATGCTATTGTAGTTTGTTGTTATGGAAAAGTAGGATACGATATATAATCCCCTTTTAAAGGCAAGTTTCAAACAAAACAAATAGGAATACCACAAAGTGATTCATTATCTTAGAAGACAGAACCATTTACACCATCTGATTTTTTTCCTTCTGATTGGAAATAAAATGTGCACTATATACGCCTGAAAACATATTACAAATGTCCTCGTCTGGGAAGAAGCCTAATGTGGATGCAGGAGCATATTACATCCTTATGGATTCACAGCAGCAACAGAGTAGGAACACAGCACCTATACAGTATGCTTCATGGTTGTGGATGATTTATGATTCAAACATTCTGTACATGAAATTGAACAGAATCCATTTATGTAATAAATGGATTTGTGTTTTGGTATGTACTGCACATGCAGTACATTAATCAACACTTTTAAAGGAAACTGTGATGTTCCAGTGTTATACCATCATGTATAAAGATGTCTAAACCATAACCAAATCCTGCTTTGCACCAGTAAAGCACAGCCGCACAACTGGAATGGTAAACAGCAGTACTGCTGACTGCAGAACATACCGCCAGTAAGATCCTATCTCAGCCTATCTGAGTTGTTTGTGATTGGCTTGAAAGAAGAGCGATGGCTCCCAAACGCAGTGCCTATTAATCATCCTGTATGATAGTGGTTCAAGTCAGCATGTTGTGACCCAACCAGACCAGACTGTACCTGTTTGGTCTCATCGTTTGTGGACGCACAGCCAAGACAGCCAAGCGTGAAACCAAGTCTGCCTGGCTGGCTTTGACATCCACTAATACAGAAAAATTACCTCCACACCTACTCCCCCATGCCCTCAGTACAATACAAAAGGGAAGTTTGTGCGCTTGTGTACCTCCCATTAGCTCCACTCCCCCACCTCTGGAATGCCTGCAACCATCCACAATATATAGTTATAAATACGTTTCCCTGCAAGTGTTGCAAACAAAACAGTGTCCCAAACAGTAATACAATAGACATGTGAAGAAGGTAGCATGGATCGCCAACAATTCTAAACACATTCATATTGGTTGGTCATATTGTTTTGTCCTAATACTGTAACACACTGCACCTTTACAAACACTAAATCTTCCCTACAGACTACACGCACGACTAAATACATATATGAAAACAAATACAAAAGGTAACCGCTGTTCTCATACAGAATACCTTTCAGTTTCATCCGCCGTTGACCGGGTGTTCCGTTCAAAGCCGGGGAGACTGCTCATGTCCACATAGCCATCCGTTTCATTGGCAGAGGAGCGTGCACGACTGGGTCGGTCAAAGAACTCTGTGAACGTCTCCTGTCTGACAGGTCTCTGTTGTGGCACCTGGATGTTCTCGTAGTCGGAGCTAACAGCGGGGATGTTCTCGTAGTCGGAGGCTGCGTCTGTGTTTGGAAAGGAGATCGAGCGAGGCTTGGTTATGGGAACGTGGACGAAAGACAGCTTGGAGCGGTCCTCGAACGACTCCACCCGTACGACACTGCGACTGAGGAAGGCCACGGAGCCGCCTATTCTCCTGCCATCCTTGTAGAATGACAAGGTGGACTGGCGCTCAGATGAACCCTGCGGCGTGCTTCCGCAGCGGGACGTGGGGCGTGGGGAGGCGCCTGTCTTCTTGTTTACATCTAGCAGCCTACTGGGGGCACTGTGGCTGGACTCTGTGGAGGCCCTGGAGGAAGACGGGCTCACAGCCTGTGCGGCAGGCTTAGCGTCAGCTTTTCTCCTGAACTTGAGCAGCAGGAAGCGCTTAAAGGCAGATTTCTTCTTCTTGGTTTTGTCTGGCGAATCTCCCTCGATTAGAAGGGACGGAAAGCTTTTGGTGATGGGCTTCTTTGTAATGCAAGCCAGCTCAAACGGAGGCGGAATGTCCACCAGGGAGGTGGGTGTAGACAGGCCGCTAGACGGCACGGGTGATCGCTGGGAGAAGCTTCCGGATGCATTGAGGGCATATGACAAAGAGAGTGTGTGCTCTCTCCTTCTCTCTTCCTGCGGGAAGCTGTGCGTCTCCTTGTAAACACAAAGAGAATTGTCCCGTCCTTCCATGGAATAGGACCGAGGGTAAATTGCCAGGCGGGGCGGTTCGGAGTAGCTTTTTGTCCGCACTGAATTTAATAGAGGACTGCTGCTCATTGTAGGAGATGTTAGGCCATATCTACCCACGCTGTACTTTTGAATATTCACCTCAGAGCCCGCCCCCTTCACATAATCGGGTCCTTTGGTCGACAGCGAACATGAACGCATCACCATAGCCCTGTTGTTAAAAGAGAGGACATTTTCCCCCTCTGAGTCATGACCTGCCTCCTCATAAACATGCTCATCGCTCAAGTATCTTTCTGAATCGGTGGTGTCATCCAGAAATGGCACTATGTGACCATCCAGGTCATCGCCAGTGTCGTTAGGTGACATCAGATGGCTTTCGGAGAAAGAAGAGGACATCGAGGTATCGGCCTCTGTGGGCACTGAGATAGATACTAGTCTGAACCTGGGTTGATGGTCATCTAATGATGCCTCTGCATTCACAACTTCACGTGCTTGACTTCTGCTAGAAATACGTGTCTGACGAGGGCTTGCCGTGCTCATTTTATTGTCTCTGTCATACTCATTATTGGTGTCTGTCTCCATGTGTCCTTCAGAAGACACGCGCACTGTTTGTCTAGTGACTATGGATTCTCCACTCTGTGATTCGCCGTGATATTTACTGGGTGGAACTACATTGTTGCTCAGCAGTTTCTGTAGTACGACCGAACCATATGCTATTCCATCGCCTTTGTCGCCCATTAGGCTAAACCTTCTGCCAATGATGTCCTCAGAAGAAATATAATAGGGTTCGAGAATAGCATCAACCTCTAAATCAGAATGCCTTTCATTTGTGTCCAACAGCTGTTTTTGGTACGCAGGGATAATGTCATTGATATTGTTATGCTCTTCATTAATAGCAGAGTAGGCCTGGAATTCCTTCGTTCTTTTCTTAAGTTCATGACTGGATTCTTCCTTTGAGGTATAGCAAGTGACACCGCCGTTATGGTCCTTTACCTCTTCTTCTTTTGTGCTCTCCGATAAAGAAAGCTCTGTGTTTGAATTGTTGCCAGGAGCAACGTGCTGTTGTATTAAAGAGTCGGTCATCTCATCTGCACTGAACTTTGTTCCTTCATCCTCCTGCCATTGGAGCTTCCCAACTGTGTCCTCCAAGTGTCTGTTCTCCGCCCCAGAATCGCTGCGTAACTCCTCTTCACTGACGCTGCTAACAGAGAGGTCTCCCACGGAAAGGCCGCCTGCATCTGCCAATGCCTCGCCTGCATGCACGTGGTCCACCATGTCGCCGTCGGTCACCGAGGAGTCAGCGGTGAGTCCGTGTACCTCCAGAGCATCTTCTGCAGCACTGTCCCTCCAGTGCTCTGCAAGTTCCTGCTTGAAAGCGCCTCCCTCTTCCGTCAAGCCATTCTGTAGTGGCCTTTGGCCTGGGCGGATGCTGTAGAAGCCCAGCTTGCTCTTCACCAGCGCCTGGCTCGTACACGCCCAAGTCAATATGTCCTCTGGTTCATTGTCTTGTTCAAGCTCCTCGTCTGATGCAAACAGCCCACCATTACTGCAGCCTTCCTGTGGTCCAGATAGGAGCAGTTCTCTCACATTAAGATCGTGAGGGACTATGGGTTTGGGAGCTACGGGAGGTTTGGGACCCCTTGTTGCACAGACGGCTCTGGACATGAGTGGAGAAGGCAGCCTCAGACTTGCGTGACAATGAAGTATTGGCTTTGGTGCAACAGGGGGCTTGGTGTAGTCTAAAAGAACAACAGGAAAAGGAAATGGTGAGATGATGCTGTTTACAATAACGTACAGTTTTATTGTTATGGACACCTTGAGCTCTACACCGCTAGCTAAACTGAGATTTAATAAAGTATGTGTAATAATTCCATCTTTACATTATTATTTCAGTTCAAATGAAACTGCATTAGTACATGTAATCACTAAACACTATCAGTCTAGAATATAGGCTATGTAACTATGCACTATGCATGCAGCCTATGTGCCAGGGTCATGACCGCTGAGTACTGTATGTAAAGTTGATTAAAGCTGTGTTTAGAACAGGTTTAAGGGATTTCCCTGACTCACACTTCCTGTGATTCACAGCTGAACACCCCTATGTAGAGTATACAGACGAATGGAAATCAAGGAAAAAACAATTCTAAAACAGCTGTCAATTGAATGAAAGCAACATACAAAACATTTAGTAAAAGCCTAATAGTTTGACTGACAATGACCAGTTTAACACAATATTACAGGAATTTCATTCTGAAATTACTAAAAAACATTTTTAAATGGCTAAAGCACAAATAACATAATAGCTATTCCACAGCCTATACTAACAGACAGTGGATATTATTGTAACTGTCAGACTTCTTACAAAAAGCAAACATATGAACTTCATGTGTTTCATATGGTTCACATGTTATGTTCTTGGGGTCACATCTGAAATGAAAATCCACATTTGCTCTGTAAGTAAATTATGTGATGCTGTGTGGTGTAGGTATGTGAAAAAATTGTAGATTCTGTTTTTTAAATTGAGGGATTATGGTAAACATAAATTGAATTTCCAACGTGAACACTGCATTAAACTGTAATTATGGTGAAAAAAATGATTTCAACAATTTTCTAGGTAGCTATAGCCAGCCACAAAATTTACCAATTTAAAAGTTCATGACATACTGTAAGCTAATTTATACCTCTTACACAGGCGTTCGTACTCACACACAGTAAACGAATTTATTTGAAAATGCACACATTCAGAATGTAAATATATAAAACAAATAGCAACATTATCTCACCTGTATTCATTATAGAGACGCAACCAAGACCATAATTAGTTCGTATTCAAACGTAAGAATATTTAAGAAATAATATCATAAAGAACATGTCAAATAGACCTATACAATCTGCAAAAAGACAATAAAATGTATGTGACAATCCGTGTCGTTGCTCTGTAGTGGTCCTCTGATGAACGCGTGTGCATCGTACAGTGCGCAGGGCGCGACTGGCAAAGGTTGAGAGGCGCTGAGCTCCTTCCTCTACAGGACCAGAATAGCCCACTAAGCACAACACCGAATAAAGGCTACTGTAGTCTACAGTGGGTTGTAAACTACAGAAGTTACATTCATTATACGTTTCTTGTCGCAAAATACGTCAGCCTTCAATATTTTAGCTATCGTTTCAGGTTATAACTTTCTAGTCAGGAGGCGTAATTGGCAAGCCATTTCATTTTTTATAACCTGAAATCTCGGATTTATTTCAATGCTGCTAAATGTTAAGTATGACACTATTGACCTTTTGAGGTGTTAAAGATAATGTCTCCATGTCTGTAATTTTACAGTAGGCTAACATTTTCTGTGTTTTTCTTATTTTTTTCTGCAATTTCATAATTTGTATTATCTTACATCAAGGCTGGTAGGCGAGCTGTCCATTTCACTCTTTCAACTCAACCTACACAGGGATACCAGTTTTCCAGTTCTACGTTTTCATTGGTGAAGCAGTGTCTTAAACGTTTAGCATAACAGGAAATTGTTCTCCCTGTTTCCTGCACAACCCAACTTCACTTCCTTAGTGACTATGGACATATTGGTCATGTTAACCGTAATAGGGCTCATGGTTTTCACCCATTGATGTTATGACATTTATTATGCTGTAATACTGAAATGTAACACCATACTTTTTGTATGTAAATAATTAATAATCATTACCTTATATATTTGATCTGATTAACTTTTCATTTTTTGTTAAAAGTCTGCAATATATGCTGACGATACAGTTGTGTTATTGCACCAAAACAATAACCATAGTGATATACTAGTCTCTCCAATTTTAACTTTTGTTAAAGCAATGTAACAAAATGTATGTTGTTTACAAACAGTATATTAATTTAAGTGTAGGTGTAACCTCTGCACAAGGCACTTCAGTTTAATTGAATTTATCACAGTGCATTGCACTTTATCATAAGTGCAAATCCCTTTCCCATTACTGCACATTATACTTTTCTGTCATCTGGTCTTCTCTATGTAGAACCAGGCATTCATTAGTGTACATTGTTATAACTTGCTTATACGTTTTGAATCGGTTGGCTTGGTTTGTTACCTCCTCATGTACATCTCCCCCAGTGTCGGTATGTATCACAGGACCATCTGTTATGGTCTGTTTCCTCAGTCCGTACAGATCTTAAAAAAGGGAATTGATTTCTTACTTACACGTGGAATTTGTTAAAAAGGGACCTTAAGCTGCCCCAAAGTAATCCTTCGCGTGGACTTTAATGAAGGCCTTGGAGATGAACTCTTGGATGGAAATTGCCCATTTCGTTTTGACACATAATTATATGGTATTTACTGTATGACTGCATCTGTATGCACAGAATTACACAAACATTGTTTTGCTCTTAAAAAACACTCACCGTGTACAGAGTTCAGCTGTACAGGTGTGTACAATGTGAGCCTATTGCATTGCTGTTGGATAAGGAGTAGAGAAGAGTGTGAGCCACATTAAAGTTTCAAACCAAAATGACAATGCTTTCAAACACACAGGAAAATCCTGGCACAATCAAGGCGTGTGTAAAGTGCTATAGATGTACTTAATATATTACAACATATGTTGGGGCCCTGAACACTGGGGCCCGTGTCTTGCTATCTGTCTCCTGTTTATGTCAGGCTGGGAAAATGTGGATCTCCTGCTTTGTTGTGCCTTGTGGTAAAACAATGATTGTATCTTATAAAAGGAACTTCATCTTGATATATTCCTTCCTGTGACTGTTTTTTAATCTTTCAGAAAAAGCACGAAGGGTGTAGCAAACATTTATTACATTTGGTATCAGAATGATCAACCACTATAAGCATGCATTTAAAGCTGTTTGAATGTAGGAATACTGGAAATACATATAAATATTAACGCAAGTAAATATGGTAACTATGTGCAAATTACATTAACTTTAAAATGAAACATGGTAATATTTAATACATCCCTGGTACATATGTAAACATACAATAGGTTTGTGCATTATTTTTGGCTTGTGCTGTTTTGGATAACTGGGAATCCTGTCAACACTAACAGTCTACGTATAGATTAATTTTAAGTCAGTGCAGGAAACGAAGCCCAGCTGGAATTTTGTTTTTTAGTTTCTTGTGTTACGCTATGCGCAGGTGAGTTTCAACCCTCAGAGGGACAGGCTTTAGATGATAGGATTTTATGTCAATACTTTAATTTCACGACAGGAAAAATAGCAGGTAGACAGGCAGGGGGATAGGCAGGCAGGCACAAGTCTCCGCCTTGGCATGCCTATGTCAGCAGGTGTAGACACGCCCCCTAGCCACCACTAACCCCTCGGCAGCGCAGATCCTCACAGTACCCCCTCCTCAATGACTCTCTCTGGTAGGCCGGCCAGGTTTATCAGGATGCGCGGCGTAGAAGTCGGTCAGCAGCGTGTCGTCGAGGATGAGGTTCCTGGCAACCCACATCCGTTCCTCCGGCCCGTACCCTTCCCAGTCGACCAGGTACTGGAACCCACGGCCACGTCGGCGAACATCCATGATACGGGAGACTGTGTAGGCTGGATGGTCGTCGATGATGCGAGGAGCAGGCGGAGGGACAGCAGGAGGACTGAGGTCACAGAGGGCAACAGGCGTGAGCATGGAGACGTGGAAGGTGGGATGAATCTTCAGGGCCGAGGGGAGCTTCAGACGGACGGAGGTGGGGTTGATGACTCGGTCGACCTGGCCGATGTAACGTGGGGCCAATTTGGAGGATTCCACTTGGAGTGAGACGTCCCGGGTCTTTGCAAATGAATTACAGTTGATTTAGGTGGGAGCAATTCATTTGATTTGGATTGGCTTTAATTGCCTCGCTCTAAGGGAATCCATAAGAATAAGGATTATGTCTATGTGAGCCACGATCACATACTCCTATAGAACCACAATGGATTACCCTGAATTGACCTTGTGTCATGACTGCAATTTGTGTCTTCTATAATGTGCTGAAACTGTGGATATACAAGGGACACGGCAGGTTTAACATTCAAGTGTCAGCCACCCATTCAACACTAATGCAAATACACAGCTGCTCAATGAAGCTACCCACGCCAGCAAATCAGCAGACATTATATTTGTCTTCCAATAATATGCTTAGATTCACAAAATCATTGATATCAATTATTTACTGTATATTATACAGTATGTGTATGGAACAGGCAAGAACAGGCATTGGCATTCAATAGTGTTGTCAATGATACATGACAATAGAGATTATATATGCAGTATGGTTCAAAAAGTATGGTTTAATTAGGGTTTTAGGAATAGTAAAGTCAATTGGAGCCTCAAAACAATAAAACACATAGAAATAGGCCCACACATGTATTATTTAAGAAGTGGTTCTATTCCCAGTACCCAATCCTTACAAACACAGAACAACTACAACAGCATCACCTAAATACAAATACGTAATATGCAGATAATAGATTATCTGATGTAGCCTATGTATGGATAGAAGGCACATAACATGCTGGCCTACTTTTATAAAGATAAGAGTTAACTGCCAGTGTCTACATTAGCCATCGTCATCCTCCAACCTCTTTCCCATTTCTATCCTTTTCACCTTCACACAGGAGAATTTATGAGGCTATTAGAAGGCACATGCAGTGTCGACAGCACTTGGCACGCTAATCTCTTTATCGGCTGTTAGGACGTGTCGGACACACCTCCCAGGAGATGCACAGCCCTCCCAGGTCCCAGTTCAACTGAACAGCCTACATGTGTACAAGTCTCATTTAGGAAATTCCATATACTTCAGCATTTTCAACCGCTTCATTGTAACAACTTAAAGGTAGCCTACGCACTCTACGGTTTGTGTCTGAAGTTGCCCAACAAAAACAGCACAACAAAAACGATGACTCACTACTCATTCCTGTGTTTCCAAACACAACTGTTTACAGGGAAAAACATTTGAGGGGTGTTGTCTTGTAGTGTAAATCTTTAATGGTGAAGAAAATGGACACCTGCTAGCATCCTTCAATGGAGTGCTAACACTCCTTAAGTTAAGTTGGCCTTGCCGCAATGTCTTCATCGGAGCGTGAACGTTGTATTTACAACGCATCAATTTGAGCAACCTCATGTGGTGAGGTGAATCATAGCCTGATGCTCTCATCAGAGAATCCACGGGGTCTTTGTCCCTATTTTCTCTGATCCATCTGCTAGTGGGAAGACACCGATGAAGGACTGCTATCATCAGCAGCACCCTGGTGCCAGTCTGGGTTACACGTGGCTGTACGACACAACACAGCAGGAGGAGCAGCATTATGGCCTGGCAGCGTAGGGCTCAGTAACTGCGGTGGCATTAGCGCTCATTACACACAGCAGCTCATTACAGTTCACTGTGGGGAGATGCTGGGAGGCGAACATGGGCCAGATCATCTCCCTGTGTAGATGGTGATGCATGGCAGAGGAACAGCCCAACTACTGATGAGCCATTCAGGATTATTCCCGCCATAGCACAATGTAGCTAGCTCAAACGGCGCAGTAGCTTGTCAGAGAGTTAATGCACAGCCTTTTAATTGTTTGCTAGTAGTCACGGCTCTCATTTTAAAGGATGCGCGGCCATAAAGCACTCCCACTTTTTATGCCACACGCACGCACGCACGCACACACGTGCACACCACATTAAAGGGTGTGTGGGAGGATGAATGCAAAGGGGCAACTGTTGTTGGACATGAATGTCAGCTACTGCCACCATCGATACAGCATCGTTCATAACCATGAATGGAGTTTGAATTATCACGATGGGCTAGACATACAGTATAGGTTAGGACCTAACACATGTCAGGACTCTAAGAGAAATGTGGGTTTTCTCTCTCATTATATGCATTATTTAATAACTGTTAATGTATTGCATTAGTGCTTGAAGAAGTAAATGTGCTTTTATATTTTAATCTGTAGATGCTGCATTGTTCATTAAATATATGCCACAAAGGGTCGACAGTGGTACAGCCTGTATAAGCTCAGTCCTAGTAGCACTGGTCTGTATGTATTTATCGTGCCAATTTTATCAAGTACAGTAGCTTAGCTGAGACAATTACTCTGGAAAGTGAATGCACAAACTGGAAATGGAAATCAAACACATAAATTCTCAATCCCACGGCAGATGCTGTAGCCAATAAGTCCTTGTAAAGTGTTAAATTCAACATAACCAAATTATATATACAGTATAATCCAAATTCGTGAAAGACTCCTACAATTTAATTGAGTACTTGAACAACAATCTTAGAAATGTAATGTGAAGCCTAGTTGATTTATAACAAGCCAACTGAAAGTCTATGGTAAATGTATCCTCTGCCGCTATGGCCAGAAAGGTGTTGTGGCTTGTGGGTAACACAAAGCCATTATATCAGCATCAATACTGATATAATATAGATCAGCACGAGTTGTTCTAATATTACCTTGCCCAGAGGAAAATTCACCACTACTTGTACAGGAACTTTCTTGCTTCAGTGTCTGAAGCCCTCTGGTATGGTTTAAGTGTCTTTGCGTTATTAAACCTCAGCATGTTTGATGTTTATACTGTAAATGTATTAGTAGTATACTGTAACAGCCATTGCACCTCAGTATAACCCTTAGTTTGCTTTTCATGCTAGTAAAATTCCATTTGCAAGGGGCATGTCCTGCATGCACCTCCTCCACAAGACCCTGGCCTAGCGGGGCCATAAAAAGGCTATTGATTGCTTGCTTGGCTCTAGAAGACATAAGACTGAGGATTACCAAGTGTCAGACACCTTGGGCAACTCATAGCCCTCCTCGTAAAGGTTCCATTAGCCTTGTGTTGCCACCTGACTTTAACACACACATCTATGCAGAGTATATACCGTATGAATGCGTTTGTGTGTGTGTGCGCATGGGTATGTTATGCATGTGTCAATTTAAAATATTTCAAAACATGCACACACATGTTTTGTATGTCAGGAAGATACGCTACCTTCTTAGCTATCTTTCCATCCAGCTATAGCAGAATTAAATGGCTTAAGCAAAAATGCTGAAGACGCTTGGCACCCCAGGAACAAGGCAGATCGGTCAATGGGACACACTTTGTGCTCCCTGAAAATTAATTTGTCATCAGTGTGGCAAGTCAGTGAGTCACATTAGGCAGTGTTTGACCACTGTTCAGTACCAGTTTACTTAGTTTTAGTGTTGTGCAGGGCATACAGTATTCCATGGAACTACTGTTCCTTTCACTGGCCTATGAAGTGTAAATATGTGCAAATTAAAGCTGCACTACCTAAGAATTCCACATTCTACAATGTTTAAACAATTATTTTATATTAAAAGGGTTACTTAAATAT
>JAODOY010008921.1:0-16069 GCA_025399855.1 Forbesichthys papilliferus | reverse complement strand
TGTTACTTAACGTGTTACTCATGTGTTACTTAACGTGTTACTCATGTGTTATTCACGTCACTCATGAGTTACCGAACATGTTACTCATGTTACTCAACGTGTTACACACATGTAACTCACATGACACCACACGTGTTACTCATATGTTACCTCACGTGTTACTTAACGTGTTACTCACATGTAACTCACATGATACCCCATGTGTTACGTGTTCACGTCTGCAAGGCTGACTTGACATAAATGTGCTTATGAAATATTAAAACTAGTATTTCATGTCTAATACAAGGGTCAAATGTGGGCTTGTCATATGTGGCATTGGAGGTCGTGTTACAACATCTAATGGCACTCTACAATTGACACAACTTAGATATTGATGTCGTATATATTTCTAACTACATTACCCATCTCCTTTATACTGTAGCTGCACCTGCCGTCAGGGTTACCTTGGTAACGGCAAGGTGTGCTACGGTAACATCATGGAGCGCCTGATCGACCTCAACACGGAGCCCGGGAGCAAATGGGCGGGTCAGCTGGGTTTTGCCATTAAACTCTTCAGTACGTGTACTACGGCAAGCTGTGTCTCTGCGATGTTGCACATTTGTGTGGTTGTACTGCATGCCAGTGGAGTGGCCACGCAGGGCACACCTTCTCATATACTGTCTCTATGTCGACAGGCACTCTGTCCTGGCCCTTGAGCAACTTAGGGCCTTTCACTGTTTTCGTCCCAATCAACAAGGGCTTCGGGGGCAATTTGGTGAGACGATCGAGTGACCAAATTGCTATACATGCTGCCTTAATTTAGTATATGTTCTATGAGTGTAGGAGCTATGCTGCAGACAGGACGAACAAAATGTATCTTCACTGTTTTTAAATATCCATCCTATGTCTGTGTGTAGACCAGCATGTTGATCGGGTTTTTCTCCGTTCTGTCTGAGGTGAAGAATTACATAATGGCTGATGCCTCCAAGGCAAAGTACTTGTGCAATCTGCACACGGCTGCCGGAGAAATTACCTTTGACACGCTGAAGATAATGGACGTCTTCTACATGCTCACCGGCAGAGGTTGTGAGCCAGACACAACCGAAGGGGTGAGGGGAAATAGTCAAGCCATGACGTATATATTTTTAAGATAGGTGTATTTATTAGGCCTGCTATATTTACCTGGATGAAATAAATCATTTATTTAAGCCATGTCAAGAGTTTTATTAACAATTATTGTTTGGTCATAGTTACAGTATTTTAGCTAACCCTGGTAAAACTCGTCTGCTTTATGTTCCTGTTTCAGTTAATATGCACATTACCTTCTAGATGTCATGTTTTTTAAACCCTTCAAATGAGTTAAACCTTCATGCAGGATCAAAACACAAAGATTCGTATGTATGGCAGCAGAAAGAAGGGCACTATCATTGACTCTGATGTGATTGCATCTAACGGAGTAATCCACATCATTAACAAACTGATCGACACTGTCTTACCCACTTTGGAGAGTCAGAAAGAGGTACTCACGCATGCACGGGCATGCACACATACAAACGTGTACACACACACACACACACACACACACACACACACACACACACACACACACACAGTACATCCTTGCACCACAAACCACATGCTGTATACTAACTAGCTAGCTTGCATGCAGGCTTTAACTGTTAATTCTGTTTATTTTTTGTGTCTCTCTTTTCTCAGGAGAACCTCATGAAGATTCTTGTAGATAATGGAAAATTTGCCCAGTTTGTAAATTTATTGAAAGTATGTAATTATGTATATAATCTATATGTACCACAATCCAGTGTTATAATATACTGTATAGGATCATTCAAGAAAAATGTGTCTTTGGTAATTCAGTCATTTATATATATTTTATATATGATATTATATTTTACCAAACAGAATAATATTCCAATTTCCTTCCATACTACTGCATGACCTGCATGATTCCAGAACTCTAAAATCTTAAAAGAGAAATGTACATGCATTCAATCACTCTTTGCTACGCAGAAAGTCAATCTGGCTTCGTTGATGGATTTGCCTGGGCCGTACACTGTCTTTGCTCCCACCACCACAGCCTTCCACTCTATGCAGACAGGACACATGGAGTATCTTGTCTCTCCTGAAGTAAGGAGGCTGTGTACACTCACACTACACGTGCTGCTTCCTAATTGTCTATGGGCAGTATCATGTGGAGACCTGTGATATATGATATATATGATATATATGATGTGATAGGTAACCTCTTTTTTCTAATACCCCAGGGCCACAATAAACTGGTGGAGCTCATAAGAAACCATATCGTTCCGTCCTCCAGTGTGAGTATTTGATTTCTGTGTATTGTATATTGTCATGCCTTTTGCAATGTATTTATGGCAACATTCTAGTTATAATGGCCTTATTATGGGTTCTCCTATATAAACATATGGAATGTTATTGTAAGAACGCAATAGTGGGTTATTGTGTGATCCATGTATTTACATGGTACAGTATGAATACACTTTAATAACAAGTATGTCTTCTTTAATGCCTATTTTCCATCCCATATCTGAAGCTGGAGGTCTATAACGCCGTGTCAAGCCCCAGATATGTCACTATGGCCAACCAGGTTCTGTCAGTTAACGTGACAAAAAATGTAAGTATTGCATGGAACAATTATGTCAATAATATTCTCTATATGACTTTGTGCCACTAGATTTTACACACATTGCACCATCGTCTCAGACCACAACAAATGCTCTGTGGGCCACACAAACGGCTAGCTCCGCTATGAAAACATACCACATACTGTAGGAGCATGTTTACAATGCACATAGGGAGTGTTCTGTATTTCTCTGCTCAGGACACAATGAGTTAATTGTTTGCTCCTATATTAATGAAATAACAAGACAAAAAATGTAGCCTCCCATTTAGCTGGCTGCAGAGAGAGAGTGGTGAGACTATTGAGACTCTTGCCTAGTCCACATGTACACGACTATATTTAAATACGTATCTTTTTTTACACGGTTTGGCCTTTTCTACACACAGTGCATACGATCACTAAAGACGGAGTTTTAGCAAAACAAAAATGTTTATAAACTCTGCATTCAGTGGTGTAGACAGGGAAGACTCTAGAGTTTATGGCTTGTAACGTCAGCTTTTGATCCGGTATCTGCTTTGTTTACATGCTGTGTCTTTCTTCACAGGCTTGAAAGCATGCAATTTCGTTTGTGTTTTACAACAGTGCTGTATGGACAGGATTTCTTCTCTTTTTTTAATCTCTTATTAAAAATATATCTGTGTACGTGTGGACTAGGCATCTGAGAGCTGACATATTAGAGATGGATGAGGAAACATTAATGGCCAAAAAGAATGCCTCCTCAGTAGCTTGGAATTACTGTTCTTGTACCAGTCCAATATGATATGTTATTAATATATTTATATGAATTTACCCATAACCTTTGTGTTTTTACTTTTACTTTTTACATTTTGAAATTACTATCATCAACATCACATTTTATCCAAACCGTGCACCCCTAGTATCGCTAGTTACATCCACATGGGGAATTTCAAACCCAAGTCACTGACCATACCATAATCATTAGCTGTTAGGTCGACAAGCAGATTATTACACGTTTCAACACTTCATCAATCCGTGTGTGTGCACCCATTACACACATACAGGGTCAGGTTGTCATCAATGGAGTGGTTGTACTGGATGCAGATGTGGAGGCAAAGAACGGCCGCCTTTATTCCTTGGGCAGAGTTCTGATCCCGCCATCCATTGAGCCGTTGCTTCCCCATAGGTGTGACATCACAGAGAACAAGACTGTTGAGGTAACACAGCAACAGCTTTCCTCTAGCATCACATGCGTTATGTATCTCTGACTCTGACCTTCTTCGAATTGATCGTGCGATGGCAAGTAGGCATATACTGCAGCATGTGTTTTTATGTCTGCATGTTAAACTGATCTGGCCCGTGGTCCTCACAGAGGTCCCTGTGCTGTAAGGGCTTCTATGGGCCAGATTGTAGACCCTGCCCCGGAGGATTCAGCAACCCCTGCTCTGGCAATGGCCAGGTCAGACACTGTGATGCTTTACATTTGTGCCATTGTTAACCTCAGCCTGGTTTAGACCATCATTTTTCATTCATTTAATTTGATGTATTTATCCGCTTTCATAAAACCCCAATATTTGAAACATAGATCAATTTCAGCAATTAGCATGTCACACAATTCCATCAAAATAGCTCAGGTTCAGTATCATTAATAAAACAAATGTATTTATTAGAAAAAAATGTTTACTAACATGAATAAGCTGCAGAATATATATAAATGGATTATGGCCTGCTAACTGTACCACCCTAATATCTTTAGCAGTGTGGCATTGTAATGCAGCTTTGTCACTAAATCAGAACAGAATGAGTGCTGCTTATTTAATATGTATTATTTAATAATTACGTTGTGTGTGCCTTGTGTGAGTCAGTGCATGGAGGGACTCGAGGGGAATGGGTCCTGTATCTGTGCGCCCAACTTCAGTGGCTCACGATGCCAGTACTGTGCCAACCCCAACAGATACGGAATCAAGTGTGACAAAAGTATGTCTACTGAGGCTTCTTTGATGGTTAATCAACTGAAATAAATATCATTAATTGTTAGTAGAGTTTGTGGAACTATTTCAAATTTTACTCACAAGTCCTCAACATAGCATTTAAATATGATATTCTTAACATTACAACAGCAGCAATTTTATTAAGCAGTTTTACACAATATGCCACATGATGTTCACTGTGTGAATGTCATGCATGTACAAACAGTGCACGTGTCGTCTCCCCCCCCCATCCTTCCCCTCCAGCCTGCACATGTATCCATGGCATGTGTGAGAACCGTCCCGAGGCAGACGGGCGGTGCAAACTGGGCTCCTGCCTGCCGGGATACGTAGGCTTGTACTGTGAACGTCAAACCCAGGTCTGTGGAACCCCGGGCCAGTTCTGCCACGGCCACGCCGACTGTGACTTCAATGACGGGACAGCAAAGTAATGGAGTTACTATTTAAGAATGCTTGAGATGTGTGGGATTAATGTGTTTAAAATGCTGTAGCGATATTCCCGTGCCAATGGTGTGTTACATGTTTGTAAATACGCGACAATGTAATACCTTCCTAAGGCCAATCCCGGTGTTGTTGTAGGTGTATATGTCAGCCTGGGTATCAGGGCGATGGTATCAATTGTGTGGAGAGAGACCCATGTGCCCCACCGCTTCGGGGGGGCTGCAATAAAAACGTGAGCTAGAAGCCAATTAATTTCTATGTTACAGAACATCTGCACCTAGTGAAAAGACAAACTGGATAAACTGTACATGTATTCATTGTGTGCTTTCCCCTCTTGTGTGGCTCCCCCTGTAGGCCAAGTGCATAAAGACAGGACCAGGCACACGCACCTGCCAGTGTCTGACAGGATGGAGGGCCGATGGGGACGAATGCCAGCCCGTCAACAACTGTGATAATCGTGACAGAGGAGGGTGCCATGACAACGCCACCTGTGTCTATGTAGGACCAGGCCAGGTATAATGTGGCTCTGCGCTATATTAGGCTACTGTAACAAAGACCTAACACCATACAGGACAAGAGAAGGGGTTCTAATTAGGGGTGCACGATATTGACAAAATGTGATATTGATCAAGACAATTGCAATATCAATATTAATTTAGATATTTTAAAACCACAAAGGTTACGGGAAAAGGCATTAAAAGTTTGAAGTCAAAGCAGTTGCTAAGCTTGTATGTTACACATAGGGTTTTTAAGCAACAGTTCACTTTTAAGCGCTAATGTAATGTAATCTGTCTGTTTTGAAACCGTCAGAGCGACTGCATCTGCAAACCGGGTTACAATGGCAACGGGAGAGAATGTGAGGCAGTCAATCAATGTGTGTCCAAACATGGAGTGTGCCATTACTTGGTGGGTGACAAGAGGACATTGGCAGCTCAAAAATGACCAATATTGTCAGTTTGTGTGGTAAAATCCATTGGCGACTTAAAACCCTAAAGGTGAATTGTCTCTTCAGGCCAGTTGTCGCTTTCTGTCTGGTCAGTGGACCTGTGTGTGTGACGATGGATATGCAGGAAACGGTGTGGTGTGCTATGGCACATTTGAACAGGTCAGTGATTTGCTGTACAGCCATTTGAAACACACCCACCTTCGTGGATGCCATTTAACTTGTTGCAGTAAACCTATGTGCCTCTAGGAACTGATCGCTCTCCCAGAGGCCACAGCGTTCCTCAAGTGGATGACTGTGAGTACGACAGAGAAACGTCACATCGTGGGGTGGTGTGTTTGTTTGCACCGCCAATGTTCACGTCTGTTTGTCTGTGCTGCCAATCCAGGACACGGGGGTGAACCGGCTTCTGTATGAGCAGAACATCACCCTCCTGGTGCCGACTTCTGAAGCCATTGATCAAATGAGCGACGATGACAAAAACTTCTGGACAACAACGGGCAACCTGGCCAGCATTATGAGGTTATAACGGTGCAGGCTGCTAGCATTAGCAACACAAGCTTTTGTTTAGTTGTTTCATGTTTTCATTTTACTGTTATAAGAAAATGTATTACCTGGAAATGTACAGATTTCATAATTGGTTAGATATGGAGCAAAAGAAGCAGCGACAGGCACTCGTGCAGTGCTGTGGGCTTTATGTGATTTTTATCGAGCATTTTGATTCTTCTTTATGGCAGAAATCACATACTACTTGGGAACTATCCACTAACCTCCCTGAGTGACACTGCGCAGGTCACCACCCTTCTCAATAAAACACTTAACGTTTTCACCACAAGCAAGGTGAGAAAGCATTCATAACTACCGGGAGTATTTTCTATTTGAATGATATTGACCATAATATGTGACAACTGTGGAAAAATCAACCCCACACATAAAGACTACATGTGTACATTTCCCGTAACATTGTGGTACAATCAGTCTACAGTTATTGGTGGAGCTGCAATCCTTACAGCAAATGTGGTGGCCCAAACGGGATGGATTCACATCATCGACAAGGTAAACTGCTGCTCTAGAACAAAGAAAACAATACAGTATAACTGCAGGCTGTGCCTTGTGTGAAATGCAGTATTTGAAAGCCATTTGTAAATGTTGAATATTTCCAAATGATGACCGTCAACTTAATATACTATTAGTTAGTTTTGCTTCAACCTAGTTCCCGGTGGGGTAGCATAAAATGCTAACTAAAAACAATTGCCTTACTATGAATATACAAAACATTGCTAGTAACGTTTTCCCCTCAGCTTACTGTCCAGTTGATATCTTCCACTTCTCGTGGCTGCAGGTTTTGATTCCAGAGCGGTCACTCAGTGCAGGGCTCCTGGAGATCCTGGAGCTGAGGCCCGAGTTTTCTCTCTTTAGAAGTTACCTAATCGTACGTACAGTCCCAACACTGTTACTAGCTAACGACACTCTACCGTACAAGAATGCTAAGAATGCTAGTTATTATTATTATTATTATTATTATTAATATTATTATAACTATTATAATGTAAAAGCTGAAAGGGAAAGGCACCATCTCTTATTGGAGAAACAATCTACACCAGTACACAGGCCTTTCTACCAATTTATTAAAATATGTTTTCATCTCATAATACTTTCTATACATTTGATGTACATTTATTGCATTCCCGTCCTTTTCAGCAATATAATTTGACCAATGAGATTGAAGGAGCCAATGAATACACAGTTTTTGCTCCTACGGACAGCGCTATCAGGGACTTCCTCAAAAACACCTCTGCAACTGCTATGGTACATATACTCGTCGGTGTTGTGTTACAATTTCACTCTTCTGTGTTGTTTTTTGGACCACAAGGTCCATTTCAGTCCCTTTAGATTAACACGTGTTGCTATGGTTTTTATTAACGCCGGAACAGTGCAACAGATTTTTAACCGATTTCACATTTTCCTTTCCATACCATGACCACTGATCGATTTGTGACCTGTGAACGTTTCGTTGACAGGACCTGAACACAACACGCTATCACATTATACTGTCAGAACGATTGGTTAACACAGACCTGCAGGCTGGCGGCCACAAGGAAACAATGCTGGGATTTTCACATCAGCTGGGCATCTTCCCTCGAGATGGAAAGGTACCTGCCTGGACTGTTCTAGTCTCAGCCTCTTCCGTCTATTGTCACATAAGCAGCTCTATGCTGCACGTCTGATACATAGGCCCCTGTGAGCTTGACACTTTCAGGAAGTGGGGTTGTAGATTTTCATTGGCTGTTAGCAGTCATTCACAAGTCTGTACACACTGTCAATCTAGTGCACTGCACGTATAGAATGTAAAGCAGTAACCGTAGCTTACTTATTTGAAGTGTAACTAATTCCTAAAATGTGTTTCTGAGCTGGTGTTAATATTGCCAAAATTCCCATTTTTATAAAAATCTGCATTTTATGTGCTGAAAAAAGAACTACACGTCATATTCGTTAAAAATCACGGCACATGCGCACACGTCATCACATTCAAATGTTAATGGAGGGTCCCACTCTCAGCCCCTCCCCTCAGATCCTTGACGCATTTTTCAAAGTTGTAGTGGGCAGAGTGAAGCTCAGAGCTGGGGCGCAGTTAAAATTGAACATATTTGCAGTACATGCAAACAGCCAAACTCGTGTCGTACCACAACAATTTCTCAGGATAAGTGTAACGTCCAACTTGGTCATTGAGCTACTGCATGTAGTTGGTCGTCGTGCATGTCAATCAAAATACCTGCCTCTTCCAAGACTTTCCGCAAAGTGAAGGATGTCTCTGTGAGACTAAGACTGTCTAATGACTGAATTAACATAGCAGCTGCATTGTGTATTGCAATCGGAACAGTAATCACCTCCTTTTACTATATACTCCTCTCTAGTTATATGTGAATGAAGCCAAGCTCAACATGTCTAACATTATGACTGGAAATGGGGTGATCCACAGCCTGCCGTCGGTGCTGGAGATCATGTGGAACCGCTGTGACACACAGCAGTACAAGGAAATTAGGGTAAATGATTAAAACAAATGCATGCATCAGTTAAAGGTATGCTCCTCCCTACTCATCTTGACTAAAATCAAGAAGGGCACCTTTAACCTAATTAGGAAAAAAGAAAAAGCTCCCTCAACATGTTGAAGCCTACTCATCTTGACTAAAAGCCTGTTTCATTCAAAGGGCCTCTGTCAGCCATGTGCAAAACCTGCGGGGAACGCCTGTCCCAGTGGATCAGTTCTAAAGGTATGCTTCTCTCTGTGTGTGTGTGTGTGTGTGTGTGCGCGTGCGCGAATTCAAATCCTACCTATGTAACGATAACCCCTCCTGTCCCCCTGCAGAAATCACATTTGGACGTGAGGTGCAAAATGCGCCGTGCCGAAGCAAACTTCGTGGTTATTTCCCGCACTGGCTGCCGTGCCATCTGTATGCAGCAAAACATTGTACGTGGTAGAACATTACTCACTGAAATGCATAAGCGTCTATGTAAATGTGAGATGAATAAAGAGTTCTGATGCAAATGTATATCTGAGAAAAAGTAGCAATTAGCTATTTAAAACAGCAATATTGATTTGGTTTCTATATTTGTGCTCTATAATGTCACCTTTATTGCATTGAAAAAGTCTTAATTGAATAAAAATGTAAATCTGGTAACTAAAATGTAACTAATTTAAAAACAAAAGATGGACTTTTGTCTACAAATAAATAAACATCCATAAGTCCTTGCCTGCCTGGTTGTCTCCCATGTTAAGCAACGCTAACAGAAATGTACCTGGTTCGGTGCGGTCCCACAGGTACGTAAATGCTGCAGCGGTTTCTTCGGGCCACACTGTGAGCCGTGCCCAGGCCTGAAGGGACAGCCATGCTACAGCAACGGCGTGTGCTCGGAAGCCGGCGTCTGCCAGTGCAACCCAGGCTTCACTGGCACGGCCTGTGAAGACTGCCTGTCGGGCAAATATGGCATTCACTGTGATCAAGGTGTGATGTGTAACAATGGAATGCTCAGCCGCTCAGAGCCAGTGAGATGCTACATATTAGCCCTTACTGTCACCTTAATGATTTTCATTTTCATTTCATTCATAGACAAACAAACAAACAAGCAATTTTCTTTGTTTCTTTTGGCAGTGTGTATGTGTAAGAATGGCCGGTGTAATGATGGCGTGCAGGGTGACGGGATGTGTGAATGCGACGTGGGATGGAAAGGCATCCTCTGTGACCAAAGTATGGAACATAAATTTTAGCCTGAAATGTTAGCGCTGCTAAATGCTAGCTCCCCTGCTGAGACTGAGCTATCTGAGCTGTTTTGTTGCAGAGATCGACTCCAAAGAGGATGAGTTCTGTGGTGCTAACATGTGCCACACCAGCGCAAAGTAAGTATTAGCCTACAGAAACCCAAACATTTCACTTGTTTTGTTTACAGAATGAAGCTATGTATGAATCTCTCTGTCTCTCTCTTCCCCCCCTTCCCTCCCATTATTGTAATAGCTGTGTCATCAGGGTGTCTAGCTCACAGTGCATCTGTGTGGCAGGGTTTGAGGGTAACGGCACTTACTGCAAAGGTAAGAACATCTCCTCATCCCTTCCCCTCCAGAGTTCCAATATTCAGTCCCAGCTCTCTGAAAAAGAACAATATAGTGGATATAAAATGCTTGTGACATAATACTGTAGTGTGCTGAGTGTGAGCATGTCGTTTTAAGTCATAATGTTTAGATTGTGATCTGTTAATGTGTAGTCCATATTGCTTGCAACCACTTGCAAGCCTGTGCTTTTGTGCGTGTGTGTGTGTGTGTGTGCACGCGCAGCCAAAGATGTATGTGCGGTGAACAGAGGCGGGTGCAGTGAGCACGCTGTATGTAAACGGACCCTGCCGGGCCGCAGGGACTGTGTGTGCAGCCCTGGATATTCTGGTGATGGCCTGGTGTGTGTGGGTGAGTAGCTCACATGAATGGCTAGTTATAATGGCAGCAATAATCCTCACATACGCAACATGCTGGAGGGACCTGAGTGTGAAATTTGTTTCAAGATAGATTGTTGTATTTTTCCTCTAGAGATAAACCCCTGTCTAGAGGGAAATGGAGGTTGCCATGCCAATGCTGAATGTATTCACACTGGGCCCAACAAAGTAAATCCTAACAATTATGTATCTATGTTCTGAATAGTTAGTCAGATAATTGGTGATGTACTATATACTGTACATCAATAACAGCATCATCATTTTCACTTTTTAAGCATCCTATAATAGATGTTTTCATAGTTTTCATATCTAATCTCTATATAGACATCCTGCACATGCAATTCTGGCTACTCAGGAGATGGACAGACTTGTAAGATGATTGACCTTTGTAAAAAAGTAAGCAAACTTTCTTCATAATAAGCCCAGTTTAAGATTGTAGTCATCAACACCACTGTTATAGCAGAGGGTGTCCGGTCCAGCTTGCGTAACGCTGCCTTTGTTATTGGCAGTTACATGGAGGGTGCGACAGTAACGCTCGGTGTGTCATGACTGGCCCAGGTGCGCGCACATGCACGTGTGTCCAAGGCTACAGAGGAGATGGCATCGCCTGTAAAGGCACAGTGGGAAGGGTAAGGCATGGAGGTCATAAGGTGACCTTCACAGATGTGAATGCTCACTAATCTTTTCCCATTCTATTCTAGGAGCTCATCGTCAACAGGCTTAATGACTTTGTTATTGACACGGTGGTAAGTTACCATAGTGAAGATCACTGGCAAAAACATTAGTAAATGTAATGAATACACCTACATGTAATTAAAGTGCCTAACATGGATTTTCTTGTTGATGCAAACTTGTTGTTAAATATTGACATTTTATATTCAGGTGGTTAATGTTAACCTAAGAAGTCGGGGCCCTTTCACGGTTTTCGCTCCCTCTGCAGAGGCTTATGCAAAAAATCCCCAAAACAGGGTGAGAATTGTCTCCGTTCAAGTGTCAACTGTTGCTTTCTATGACTGTAGCAATGAGCTCTGTAGCTGAATAGAGGTGTGAATAGAAATTTGCTTGACGTGATTGACCTAGGTAAGAAGCAAGGCAAATCAGAAGATTGTGGGCAACATTTTATGGAACCACATCGTAATGTGCCACATTCTCACGGCCAGTGACTTGACCACGCCCAGAAACATGACCAGTGTGACAGGCGGACTCCTGACAACCTCTTTCTCGCAGGTGAATTTGCGCTTATTAATGTCGAAATACATTTTTGACTTTTAACACAAGACAAAAAATTCACGAAAAAAACAATGTTTGTGTATTTTAACCACGTCTTGCACATTGTTCTGCAGGGGTCCATCTTTGTTAACGAGGCTAATGTGACCTACAGCGATGACCTGAGCACCAATGGCATTATACATGTGATCGATAGGATTCTGGTCCCACCCAAAATGGCGAACAAAACAAACATTCCAGTACGTCCAGTACTAAAAACCTGATGACCTACATCACAGTAATAATAAGAAGACTAATTCAGTTCATATGAACAGTTAAACTGGGAAGGCTTAACCATTTGTATCCCTCTCTCACTGTCAACGTAGCTCAAGCAGGCAGGTATTGATGGTTACAATACCTTCTACAAGTTGCTAGAGGTGAGTGATGTATAACTTCAAATACTAGCATTGTGGCTTAAAGGAACTACGTAGATGCACCAACATCTCAGACCAGAACAAATGCTTTGTGGGCCACACACAAACACACACACACACACACACACACATGCACGCACTAACGCAAGCGCGGCCGGACCCTCAGTGACAAACATACATACATACATCAGATTACTCGCATTACAACATAAAAAAGTGAGTGTGGATTTTCTTATCAGGATGCAATTACTCCATTAAAACTTTACATAGAAAATGGTTGTTTGCTACAATAGTAATTTTGAAAAAAAAAGACTAATAAAGAGACAGCTAAATTCTACACCCCTCACCCCCAAGAGTCAAATGGATCCATGACGTAAATAAATCAACTTTACCCGGTGTGTTCCTGGCAGGACACAGGTCTGACGGAGATGCTGAACGACTCCGCCTATCAGCCGTTCACTGTGTTCCTGCCCTCGGACCCGGCCCTGACCTCTTTGCAGCAGCAGCAGAAGGACTTTCTGTACAACCAGCAGAACCGAGCACAGCTGGTGGAATACCTGAAATACCACATCATCCCTTACCAACAGGTGCTGTAGCAGGGCCGCACAGTGACACCAGCTGTTGTAGGCCGTCCTGCTCTGCTCTCACTGTGTTTAACGTTGTGAACGTGGCTCCTTCCACATTCAGGTGCATGCCTCAGAGCTAGTGTACATGGACTCAGTCAGGACACTCCAGGGCTCCCAGCTCGCGTTCAGTTGCGGAGGATTGGATAACATTGTAAGTGTGCTTTTCATTTGGCTCAGTGAATTAATGGAGCAAGCACTGCTACTCCCTGAACACGTATCTCTGTCTATAATACCTTCCTCGTGATATTCCATGTCATAAGGAAGGGATTTTGAATAGTTATCAGTGATTCGCACTGTTAGAACAATGGCATTAAAGGGGACAAATTATGGAAAGAAATCTTCTTGTCAGGGCTTTCAGTGCTACATATGGCTACCTTGAGTGTTTACCAACCCACACAAGTTGAAATCAGACAATTTAGTCAGCTAGCAGTATTGCTTTTGCAAGGCGTTTGACATGCGAAGCCCTTCATTTTAATAATACCACCCCGTCCATCTTAACCCACGGGTTGAGAACTACTTTTGCAGACGTGCCATGATTCATTGTCTTCACTGTCTTGACAGGGAGAGATCTTCATTAATTTCGGAAAGTGCCGGATTATCCAAAGGCACATTTTATTTGACCAGGGGATGGCCTATGGGATTGACTGCCTGCTGAACCCCCCCAGCTTGGGCGGTCGCTGTGACGTACAGAAAACCATGGAGCACGAGGTAGGATCTCCTTCTGGCGTCATGGATTGTGGTTGGCCGATGCATTCTTACCATGTTCCACGCAGGCTATGTAAATGTAGCCTCGCTCCGCTCAATTTGTTTTGCTGAGATAATATATGGTCTGGAAACCCTGTTGTCATTAACGTCTTCACAGCCACGCTGGTGGCGGTCAAATCAGGGTGGGTTAGTGAGATGACGACGTCAAGCGTAAAATGCTCACCAATCACACAAAAAACCTGATATTTGTAACATCGAGAATAGCTGCTCACATTCACCCTTCTGCCAATAAAAAAAAAAATTTATAGACATGAATACCAATTAGTATGATTGTATGGACATAAACGATAGACATAACACATGGACATTATGATGATCATTTGTTTTTGTGAATAACCGAATAATGCATTGCAAGAAATTCTGGGATGGCATCCTTTCCTTTCGTAAAGGATGATCAAGTGTACCCTATGCTAAAGGATGTAATAAAAACAGCATTGGACATTTATATAGCATTTAAAGGATTAAAACAGCTTGTATTATGGCTTCAACAGATTGTTCTTGGTCATTCACTCAGTTCCTAAGCAAAACTGACTATTTGGATGCAATTTAGGTCACAGTTCTGACGTGCCTTTCTTATTTCAGATGGATTGTGGGTCATGCAGTATCTCAGCAACACGTTGCCCTAGCAAATCAGTTAAAAAGGTGCGTGCTACATATGGCCGATCATGTCACATCTTTGTCTGCCCTACGTTTCCACTCACTTGTCAACGTTTCCATTCCTGCGTATCTGTCCGCAGAAGGTGAAGAAGTGCGACATCCCATCGATGTTCTACAGAAACACAGGCTGTCAGGCGATATGTTCCATGACCTTCTGGCAGCCAAAGTGCTGCAGTGGTTATTATGGACGAGACTGTCTGCGTAAGCCTTTAACAATACTGCGTTATGTTGGCGGGAAGTCAGCGTATACAACATTTGTGTTGTGCATCTCTACAATAACAAGTGCAGGTTCCAAGTACAAGCCATCTCAGGATACCTCTTCTGAGAGTTAATACAATTGCTGAATCAAAATGGATAAAGCACATTTTTTAAGATGTGAAACTGATTGCCGCCAATGCACAACTGACGTTATTCAAGCATATATTTTACTGTAGACCCCAGTTAAATGAATAGAATAAACATGAAAACACTGTAGCAAACCTGAAATTGCCTGGCAAATTTGACTAAATATCTGGGAAACATACAGCAAAATCTTTGGGATTCTTTGAAACAGAAGGCCAACTGGTGCGTTTGTTTGTCTGTGTTTGTCCAGCGTGCCCTGTGGCATCAGGGGCTATTTGCAGTAACCACGGGACATGCGATGACGGTCACCTTGGCAATGGCACCTGCAAGTGTGACACAGGATTCAAGGGCGTGGCCTGCGAACTGTGCAATGAAGGGCTGTACGGGCCATCCTGCAGAGGTGCGTGCTTTGGATGCAGGTTGGTCATGCTCGTGCCAAGTTACGCTTCATGCTAACATGTTACGCTTCATAATGTTTCCCCCTCCTCCAGCATGTAACTGCACAGAACATGGATCCTGTGATGACGGACGCGCGGGTAGCGGCTTCTGCTTTTGTGAGCAGGGCTGGACCGGGGATCGCTGCGAGCTTCAGCAAGGTTCGAGAACCGCTAACGTGACCTGTATTAGCGTAGCAGTTGCATGCTATGTTACGCTAATAGATATTGGTTAAGTATAACATGCTACAGAGGCTAAATTATCTGGATTAGCATAGCAGCTGCATGCTACACTATGCAGTGTAGTTCTCAGTTCAATTTTTCCGGCTATGGATGGGTATCTGGAGGGGTAGGGCCGAGTCCGGTTGTCTGGGGTTTCGCTTTTACCAGTTTAGGGGACTGAAGCTTAATAGATTTTAACTATTTCTCCATTCTTTATGTTTACTGGTCGAGGATTCAGTATTGGAGGTTCTAGGAGGTGTGTCGTGGATTGGGTTATTTAGTGCTTCTGTGGTGTCGTCTCCGGGGTTCCTCTAATGGTGGCGACATAGTGGTGCATGGTTGGTGGGCTGGATTATGGGTGGGTGTGTGCCCTGGCCTGCAGTGCCTGGGGGGTTAGCTGGGGGGAGCTGGTCCATTTAGTCACCTGCACAGTGT
>JAODOY010008910.1:10504-29825 GCA_025399855.1 Forbesichthys papilliferus | reverse complement strand
AAAATAGAATTATCTGTTCTCAAAATCAAACAATGTTTTCAGATTATACCACAGCCAGTCAAAATAAAACACTACTGAGCATTCATTACACGCTAGATCAAACAATGGAAAACAGTGTTCAGGGCATGCAGCTGCAAAACTGTTTCATGATTGTTAGTCCATAAACAAATATTCACAACTCAGTAGATGTATCACTGACTTACTGAAAAAAGAAAATCGAGTACAATGTAAATGTACAATAAAACGGATTCATAAGGCCTCGGCATCACGTATTTGCAAGGGGGTCAGCCCAAAGGACATGATCTACATCACAGGCAATGTTGTCTCTAGCCAGGCAATGCGGGGGGAATCCCTCTGGTGTGCCGGATCCAGCCTTATTTGCAAGACTGTCACCACAGGCCAAATCCATGCCCTGTAGACCTTCCTGGCAAGGTTGTCAGTCATATACCTATGACTGACATCTATTTATATCAATCTGCAGCAACAACACTCTGAATGGTCTTTTATTGGGTTCATCACATCATTAGCAACATGTGTGGTCAATTTTGAGCCATTGCGTTTAAGTTGCGACGACTGTGTTTAAGTTATGTTTTGCAAAAAGACTCATGTAGATCTGTAAATGGTGTCTAACTAGGTGAAAGCTGTTTATGGTTTTGCCAAAGGAGTGATCGATTCAATGTGTTCAGGCCATTAAGCATTTGGTTCAGAGAACATGTTTGACTGTTTTAGCAATTGAGAAAAACTGTAATAACTTAAGAATTAAGAATGAAATCATGAAGGAAAACTGGAATCTCTATTCATAATATTCACCTTCTTATCAAACATTAACAGCAGTTGTGTGGATTTTTACAGTAAGAAGAAAAAAAAAGGTATATTGATTCCCATTGTAAAATATGCACTTGTTAATTAACGCATGTGAGACAGACATGTTAGAGTGCATTATAAGAAACAACAATGTATCAAAGGACACACACATTGAATATGGATATAATTACTGTAATATTAATAGTGATCTTGCCATATACCTTCACCTTCTGTGTCGTCACCATTGGACAGCTCATAAAGCGTAAACACTGAATTGACCATGCCATTTTTGGAGACCTACAGTGAGCAGTAAACAGTAATACAAATGAACACTACATGTATTGACTTTACACTTAAAACACAAATAACAGTTAAACTATGTCAAAATAATATGAATTTGTATTGCAGTAGCTTTAAATGTGGTATAAGACCATAGGATTTATCAAATAAATGTATGAAACCACACTACTGACTCACCCATTGATATATCAACTTGCCCCATTCCTCTGGCCGTCTCCACATTACTAAACACCGTGACTTGTTTTTGTCCAGCCATTCAAGGTGACCTATTGTAGATAAACAGAATAATGTATTCCACAATAATGTATCCCACACACAAAAATACAAACATAGTCTGTTTTCATTTAAAACAGCTGAAGAATTGAAATGCTGAAGAATTCATGTTACCTTTTTTCCTCAGTTCTTCAAATACAACTTGAATTGCTTCCACTGAAAGTTTACCTTAACTGCATTTAAGGTTTTAAACAAATAAAAATGTCCAATGAATTCCATACCAGTTTATGCTAGTTGTAAAACATGTTAAGTATAGTATTACACATAACACAGTAATAGCAACAGTGTTTGCATAGATCTGCTTAATTTTAATTACTTAGAGAAACGACACAGTGTCATTATATATCCGTACATATGGCCACTAAATACTAGTCTGGCTCTGCCAGACTATTGATCTCAGATCAATTTTGGTAAAACAATTTGTCAGTGGCCACAGCTCTTACACAACCCAGGAAAAGAAGTTTCCTTATGTAAAAGATGTCCTTGAGTGTTTTGAAAGGCATCCTGAAATAACATGTATTATTATTATTATTATTATTATTATTATTATAATAATTATTATTATGCAGTGATAAAACAGAACTTTTTCTCGTTACTAAATCCACACTTGCCACAGATGGCATATTGACCCTCACCAAAGAACAAGCATGCGTCTTTTGGTCCCAGAAAAGCACTATATAAACTCTATTTTATTATTATTATTATTATTATTATTATTATTATGACAATAAGGATTACATGTGCAGATTGTAGTTACAGTATAATCTAAACAGTTATATAAATGTATACATCTTATTGCCAAACCATCGGGTGAAACGAGGATACGTTCTATCTTCTTGTTGTTGAACATAGGGTTCTCCTGGGCCTCCAGAACATCCAGGGTGTAGAGCTTGTGGTGTCGGCAGTAAGACAGAGCCAGTGAACACCATGCTGCTAACTGTTTGTGCCTGGTGTCAGCATTGGGCTGTAACCTGCCAGATGCATGCAATTTATGTTAAAATGGACAATAAATCTGTACTGCTGACACAGACAAGACATCAAACAAAGTTATCCACCTACCATGGCACAGATATGGAGTGAATTAGATATAAATTAGGGGGACACCACTAATTAAGAATGCAACTGACTGAGGATAAAACCAACGTCATTTTTCTTTGGCCTTTACTCAAGATTCACATTCGCAATTACTGTCGCAATGACCATTATTATATTATCTGGATGACATAAACTTCGACACAATACTATCCATACAGGGCGGGGAGGGACATAGCTTAAGTTAACCATTCGTAGCTACTGTGGACATAGCAGCTAACATGATCATATATACATCACGGTTAAACCAAATCCCAATTATTGACATGCTGCTTTTATTGATTTATTTATATGTGCTTCACCTCGAGCCTTCTGCGTGATAAATGTGAATGATGATGTGTGATCTAGACCCGCGTACAAAGCAGGCTACAGCTTAACTTCCTTAGCACTTAGTTAGCACAGCAGTAAACAAAACAAGACAATACATTACAAATATTCTAGAACAGCGTCACTTTTAGAATACGTAGCAATGAATATTCCAGAACAGAATATGTTGAAAAGAAGAGTAAAACTCACGTATAAAAAGGAGGAAAATTATATTGCCAGGGCCACTCAAAACTCATTGCAAATGATGCGGCGTTGGGTGTTGACAGCGTCCGGAAGAACGTCCGACCTCGAAATCATTCCCCAAACAGACAACTCCATGATTCTGGCCCTTGTATGGTGTTGTCATAATCATTCAACAATGGCATGAGATTGCATTAAGTATCAACGATAACACGGCCATTCTTCAATTAATTACATTTAGATTTGAATGTCAAGTTGTTGTACAGTTTACACAAAAACGTATTATTTACAAAGTTATTTTTATTAAATGAAAACTTGTGCATTTTCTGCATTTTTTTTTCCAGCATAAATATGCTATCTATTTCTATTTACAAGGTATGCAACTCTTTAAGCGTTATCTTCCTTCATGATATTAGCAGTAGAGATGCCATTGCTATTTGAAAATGTATTGGTATAGTTCTATAATGTCAACATACAACATTTCTTCAAATAGGCTACAGCACGATTCTGTGTGACAATGCAACGTAGAGAAGATGTACTTTGTCAGCATTTCGTTCACAGCAATTTGTTATTAATATGTATTTTATACATTTCTATATTACAATAAAATATTTACTTGGTGAGAATGAACCTTCATAATGTTAGCATGTATACATTTTCAAATCCAAGCAAATATTTCAAATAACATTTTTTAAATTGTCTAAAATCATTGAAAATGGAGCAAAAAAAAACCAAACAAACAAAAAATCTTTCCAGGTTGACTTGGGGGTAAAAATGTATATGTTCAGTTATAATAACAAGACAAAAGAAACTCTGAGCTATAAACATGGGCCACATGTATCTGGGTAGTATGGTTTGCTTTCCGATCATACTCAACATTGCCAAAAGTTGTAATAATGCGGGCCACCAAAAGTGTGTTAGGATATTATAGTGGTTAAACATTCTTCAAACATTACTTACAAGCGTGAGGGACCCTGAGCTCAACTAAACTATAGGCTGTTTATGAGGCTGTGCCAGTGCAAAGAAATATACAGAACATCAAGCACTTTGTGTTTAGTTAATTACATAAAATTAATCTTCATGTCTGCCAAGGTGGCTATTGAACGGCTTCTCATTCAGTGGTTCTCTGGTTCGGGTCACAGGTCAAACCACAGCTCTAGTTCAAAGAGAACATGTTTTCATATTCTTTCAAGACGAGCTCCACTATCTGGTTCTGGAAGATCATGTGCATTGCTATGTTGGCAGATTCCGTCTCAGGCCGGAGCAGCGTGGGGCCGAAGACGATTGCGACATTCTGCACAGTCATGCGATTGTCCTCCCCGTATTCAATGACCCTGAAGAAACACAACGGAACAAGCATTGAAGACATGGCTGTACTGTTGGTTTGATTTACTGCAGATTCCTTTAGATTAAGGGCTGGTTCATAATCTACGCAAGATAGACGGACAGACGGACGCATCGAGCTACACAAGAAGGGTTTGATGCGTACTTGCATACTGCGTAAAATGTGTTGTCCTCATCTTTGTAACGCAACGCAAGCGCACCTGCCGTGTCTTCTGAAATGGCTCAGAGCACCAACCGACACGCACTATGTGCTAAAAAACACGCGTAGCACTTTCGTTTGCGATCACGAAGCTTGCATGGACTATGAACCAGGCATAAAACTCAGCAAAGTTTATTAATTTAAAGTAGACATTTTAAATAAATAAAAGTAAATAAATAAATAAATACAGGCAAAAACATACTTGTGCAAATGGCCAAACAGAAGCTCCATGGTATCATGATTAGGGACGGGAAGTGACCTAACCAGATCACGCATGCATAACACTTTTGCATTATAATCAGCAGTCCCTGAAATTTGGGAAATGTATTAACATATTAGTCTGTTCTAGCAGAGTCAATTATATAAAACATAATACTGTACATAAACCATAAAATACATAAAACGTGGCATCATCATTATCAAAAACAAACTAAATAAGTGAATAATTCATCAACATAGTCATATATTAAAAAGTACATGACAACAAAGTCCAACAACAGAGATCCAGAAATGTGCTTACTGATGGCTGAGATGAACCTGTTAAAATGGCTATAAGGGAAAAGTGGCTCGGGAAGCTCTCGGAAAAACAGTTTCAGTGCTCCAGTGATGACGTGAACATCCTCCCACTGCCCATCTTCCAGGTCCAGCTCCTCTGTTCAACACATGCAGTACGGTTACGGTACACTAAGGGGCGCTGCCTTGTTAAGAAAGAACTGTCTTTATTATAATCTCCACTATAAATGTGGAGTCGTTTGTTAACTCTAAAGTCACCTGAGAGGAACAACATTTGGCTTGCAGTATATTACCATGATCAGCCTTGTACCGTAGCTTCTGAATGACAGCTAGGTTTCCACTGACTCTGTACAGTCCATCGATGTCTAAACCTGCAAACCAGCACACCCGAAAGCCATCAGCCAACTGCGAGCATACAATAATACCACTGAACACAGGAAATGTCCAATGTGCATTCTGACAGTTAATCTGTTTTATACCTCTCCTCTCCACGGCATTGATGCATTTTTCCACAAACATGGGGACCGTGGTCTTCTCTTGTGTACACAGTGTAGCCAGGTGACAACCAAACACATTGTCTGCGGAAAAACAGATGGCCATATGTAACAGGCGGCCCGTTCAAAAAGTTCCATTGAAATCACTAAAAGGCACAGTGGCACTGGAACTTTAAAACACAAGGCGTCTTGTCAGGGCAGAACAGAATGTCAGCTAATTCTATCCACACTGACAAGACATCCCTGTGAGTGTCTCATTTGGGCTTATTCAAATCAGCCGCAGCCATGAAATGCAGATTTCCATATCTGCACTCGAGTGCTGACTAGACCAGGCAAGATGGCTGTCGTCGTATATACCTCGTATGTACCCTTTCTCCTTGACGGACTGCAGTGTGGGCCGCTTCATCAGAAACTTCATCAGTTTGGTTCTGACTTTCTTCTGATCCGTCTCGGCCGCAGAGCCGGACGACTGCGACCTGGAGCCTTAGGCGAAGGAGGAAGGAGTGTCATTGAAATTATGTGAAATTATCCTCCTAAAACCTCTCAGAATGTTCTGTAATACCACATCTAGTACAGCGACTATACTTTAATCATGGACCAAATTAACTGGCCGCGATTGGCCAGGTTTGAACCAAGGCACCTAGTTTGATACACAATACACATTCAAGGAAACGTGCACATTATATCCTCGGTTCAATCACGTTTAAAAGGAAATTATGAATATTCACCATAGAAGAATATTACACAGTGAAGGCATGTGTTTTAATTGAATGTTCAGAATGTTCTGCTGTACTGAGTGCAACTGGGTTAATCAGGCGATCGGTCATATCCTGTTTTGGACAGGGTATTCTTTTATGTGCAGTGTACACATATAGTACATTATACCTAAACAACATTTCTGTTTTCCCTTAAACCACCATGAAATCCCTCATCTGAAAGGAACTATATTTAGCCAAAGTTGTAGCACCGTTGTTTTTGAATTAATCAAAAAGATAACACATACACATTTCCCATTGTTCTGTAGTGGTATCTGGGAGCTGTGCCTGACAGCTGGCTAACAGCCAATTACAAGTTGTAGCATATGCTAAGTGTGTAAAATGCTATCGTTACTGTGCCAGACTGTGGAACAAACAACATAATATACCTGGCCAGGATCTAGGAGTCTAGATTATGGAGTCAGGTAATATTTAGCTACCGAAACGATGGGGCACACTGCAGGCTGCCTCCGTTTAATAGTCTGTTCGGTTTACCTATTCTCTTCTCCAAGCTGCCATTTTTTTCTGTACACCTGTCACCAAGATCCCTATCGTCCACCTCCTCAGAAGGATGCTCTTGGTACTCCTGAGGCCACGTCACAAAGCACAGACATGTCTGACATCAAATACCAGGGCGATGATACGTGATAGATACACTGCTGTTTTCAAATGACACGGAGAGGGGTGGGGAAAGAATAGAAAGGACTCACAAGTTGCCTTATAGTGTCCACTAAGACCTTGAACCAGTCACCGATGATGCTCTCTGTGTCATACTGTACCAGAAATTCAACCCCTGTCTTGCTTTTCAACTGAGGAACAGAGGGGAACATGACACGGACAACAATTGAAGCAAAATGGTCAAATACTTTCATTTTATTCCTGGACAGAAATATATTTCAGATGAATATTTATTATTATTATTATTGTTAGAGCAAGAAACAAAACCCACCTCTAAAACATTCTTTTTGCTGGATTTGTCTTTAGAAGCCCAACAAATTGTTGCTCCTCGGAGGTCCACCTCGACCTCTTTGACAATCTGACTGGTCTTGTTCTGTACGGAAAGGAGCACGGCTATTGGTGAAACCACCTTTACGGCATTCCAAAAAGAATCAGACAAGACAAGACAAAGCAACGTGTCCGGACCGCTCATAACCTGAGGGCTTGTCTGCGTTACCGTTCTTCACAGCGATGGCACAACACAGCGCACATTGTGTTTGCTAATAACACGCTAATGTTGGATGTCGTTTGTCTTGCCCAGTACAACGCTTCCTACTTCAATTGGAAACATCAAAGTGATGGCTGATTCTTTATGCCCTTCTGCCCTTGGGGGACAAAAATATGTCTACTAATATGCGTTTAAAGTACACGGCTACTGAAATGGACTATTTCACTCTTCCCCATTTAAATGCGTAATCTCGTTAACACCCCCACATCAGATATACGCCGTGTGCAGCTGTAGCTGTCACAATCTACCAATGCTGCCAACTCAATGTGTACGTAAACCGTCTAGATGCAGAGAAGTGGGGCTTTAAAGTGTCTTAAACTAGACGCAGCAGTAAGCTGTGTAACACAATACCGAGGACGCTGAGGCTGTAGACTTTGGGTCTTTGTGGAAGCTCAGGACTCCGCCGTGGAGAACTGTCCATGACTGGGCCCAGCTCTTCCTGGAACGGAGAAAAATCAGCATAACCAAAAGGAGGCAGCGGGCCGCAGAAGTGACTAAATGCACACAAACACACACAGAAACCGGTTTTCTTTTTAAATACGACAAGGCACGTATGACTTGCTGTTGAATTACCTTATTTTTTTGCCATTCTCCGACACTTTTGTTTTGTTGAGTATTCCCGCTTTCTCTAAGTTCTGCACCTGAAAATGCAATTCAACACAATATTTCAGCAGGTGGTGATGGCGTGCTACGTCATCTGGGCATTATATACACGAACACCTTTAAATGTCACTAAATGTGATGTTACATTAATAAAAACTGAACATATCGCAATAGGCAATAGACAATATTCCACCAGAGACTTATCCCACTGTACTTCCCCGAGACAGTACAGTGGCATAGGTACGATTATGAGACCAGGAGTGGTTGATTATTGTTCATGTTAAACGGTGTTTAACGGTGTTTAACATGACAGCCCAATGAGCATGGCCATAATAGGATGATTGTTTTGCTGAAACATGCAGAATATGAAGCATGCCTACTTAATAATAACCCTCTGGCTCACATAGATAGGAGCACACCGCTATCTATGCATGGAGCTCAGACAAGTCGCTAGACAAAACCCACGTTGTAGCGAAGCCACCGTGATGTCAAATAGTAGGGCTTTCTCCAGGGTCTTAACCCATAAGCCTTAGGAAAGAGACACAGAACACCATTCAGATACTCCGGGAGGGGGAGAAGGGGGGGGGGCTGTATCTTCGCAGATAACTAGGAAACAGTGCTGTTGTTTTATTGTTTATTTATGTACTTTTGGCTCGGCGTTAATGTACAGCAGCATAAATGCTAACTGGCTGTGCTGGTGGGAGGTTAATGGGGGTTATTGGGATGTGGGATGGGTTTGGTGGAGGGTGCTCACCTGATGATGCATCTCTGGGGAGATGCTGGAGGTGTCGCTGCCGGATGCGTGCCTCCTATGGGTGGAAACAAACTTCGGACCCTTAAGAAAGAGAATGGATTTGAGCTACACAGCAAACAGTATTGGGTTCATTACATCTAACTAGTGGTAGGGAAGGACATTTTAGATATGGTAACTCATACATTTAACAACAACAACATGACAACAAATTGAAGAGTAACAGAATGTATGGCTTTTAAAAGCAACACGGCTGTTCGTAAGCAGTCTATGAATCTCGTTGAGTGCACTTTGAAATGTTAAAGAATTACTAGGCCTAAATATAGAATGAAAATGAGGCAGGTCTCCGGGGGACTTCGACCCTGCTTCCCTCCCTTCCTCTCATTTACGAAACGGAAGTCTTCTAATGGTTAGGCAGGCAAACGTGTTTCATCTGTACAATTACACTCTTCTGGGCTACTGCAGGCAAAACTGTCAGAGCAGAAATCACACAGCAAGAGAACACCTTCAACTGAACTAACGTCCTACTGTACGTGAACGCAGCCCCAGACAGAACAGTCTGGGAGGAATCAGGTGACAAGGTGGAGGCTTTACACAACAAGTGGCGTTACAGTGCCTTGACCAACCATGAATCGCAAACTATTCTGAATGTGAACTAGAAGTACTGCCTTACCCCATAGATGATACCATGGTATCATCGATGCCCCAACATATTTAAACACACTGTATATCATGTACTATAAAGTACAGCTTAAGCCTTGTGTCCTGCATCCTTGGACCACCACTGCAACCGCAGTGGACATGACCGGTGAAAACATTACTTTCACGTTATTTAAATATACATCATGTGATCAATTGTGTGTTGGATGCCATGGAAAACATTTTGTATTTCAATAAATCATAATTTAAAAAATGTTTATGTGAAACTTTATGCAAAAATTAAATAGTGTCGCCCCACTGTCAGTGGCGTCATGTCAGTGTACAGTATGCATACTTGAAATTCTGGATTCCTAACGTGGAATGTATCCTCACACACAACAGCACTAGCTGCACACGATTAACATGTAGCGAGATCTCAGACATGATAACTGCCACAGCTGTTAAACCCCCCCCCGAAGGTGTTTAGCATTATTTTGGTTACTCAGATTTAATAATCACAGTTAGCAACCAGTCGCAAAGCAGGTCTTAGTTGTCACACCATGATAGGTGCAAACTGACTCACGATAGAGAAAGGGAGTCGTTAGTAAAGCAGCGTGTTGATTTATGGCACCTACCCCCCCCCCCCCCCCCCCCCCCCCCCCACCCCCCCCCACCGGTTTGTGAGTGGGTGGGGGGGTGGGGGGGGGGGGCGGGTAGGTGCCATAAATCAACATGGTCGACATAAATCAACATGGTTGACAAAAGAACAGAGATTTTCCTCAACAGCGTGGCCCTATCATCTGAAGCTACAGTACACCCACGGGATTGTTCAGTGCAGTAAGTACAGTATGTGTGCCCTGTCTATTTGCCTTGCTAAATAAGGGTTACACAGTCTGGGAGTGGCAGGTATCGCACGTGAACTAGCCCGGACTACTTTTGCCTGACGAAAGCCTTCTGTGTGTCCAGCGGACACGCCCTGTGTGATCTATGATGTGTGCGTGTGGGCTCGTCATTCCACAGGCAAGATGGAGGCTTGTAGTTGTGTATGCGATGGAAGGATAAAAAATGCAGAGAGAAAGAGAGAGAAAGTGAGAGAGAGGGGGAGAGAGGGAGAGAGGAAGGGGGAGGCAGAGAGAGAGAGAAAGAGAGAGAGATAAACAGGAGGGAGGTCCTACCTCATCCTCCTGAGCTGAGCTGAACTGCACGGGGCCCATAGTATGCCTCCAGTTCTTTATAACCGAAATGCTGTCTGGCTGAACACCATTCCCCACCTTACAATGCGCTGGAGCCATTGGAGCCTGGGGTGGCAAAATATAATGCTATATTACACTACATCTCACTTGTCCACTGTATCATTAGAATATGTTAGCAATATAAGCTTTGCGTTCATATGCAGCTTTCATCAATTGGCTAGAACATGGGTTCACGTTGAGAATCACTGGGCTAGAACAATACATGTTGGCGTCTTTGCAGTAGTCTTCCAGAGAGTGATGAAATGGGGCAAATACCTCAGGCAGGTTCCACTGGGACTTGGACCCGTCTCTCAGGTAGTAGTACGTCTGTCCTCTGTCGTCCAGGGACTTGATCCACTGTTACACGACACATTTTACTTAAACGTGGAAGGATATCCACTAGGCCTAATATAATTAATTAGCCTGGCAGCGAGATTCAGCCAGGTGCTTTTTCGGTACCAAATGTTTACATCGTGGCTACACAACAGCGTTGGCTAGCTTGGGGTAAGCCATGACGTTGGAAAAAGGCACCTGGCTGCCATTGTAAAATGACATCTGCTTAGCATTTTTATAGCTTTTGTTTCATATATAGAGCTTTCTGGCTAGTGTGGCGGAGTTTGTCAATCCCCACCTGGGATTTGAACCCACACTGCACAGCATACAGAGAAAACGCATTAGCCTGGGATGCCAAAGCCCAAAGGTTTAACACCTGTCGCTAACGCGTTCGTGAGGTGTGTGAGAGTGAGGTTTACGTAACTTAGTGAGTCAGGTCACCTAGCTTAGTGTGCAACTCTCTGCTGCTTGCCAGGACGTGCGCACAGGAAATAGCTACCTGCTCCTGGGAGTGGTCGCTGGTGAACACCCAGGTTCCGTCAGGTTCCACGTTGAGGTTCCAGCCGGCTGGGCCGCTACGGTCCAGGTTGGCCCTGGGGATAGAGGCCCGGGTGACATGGCTGAAGCTGTACTCATTTGGCAGGGTGGGAGAGCCCCTGGGGAAGACCTCATCCTCCCCCACCACCCCCACTGGTAGCTCAAGGGCTGCTGGGTAGTCCTCCTCTGGTAGCGGAGGCTAGTATCGTCCACACGCACGCACACACGCACACATAGCAAGAGAGGGAGGTTGTGTACAATAAACACACAGATATAGCAACAACGACAACAAATAAAAAAAACACTGCTTTCACAAGCACTCTGTTCCATTTTCTAACGATTTCAGTTCCGACAGATGAATTTCAGACGAATCAAAAGCAAATGCATGTATAATTCTTTAAATGCGGTCACTGATATGTGTACAAAAATCCCCGTGGTTTTAACCCGCGGTTACAGAAACACTGTTGACCACTACTGAATTAAACCCAATCTTGTTTCGGGTAAAAACGAAACAGCGTAATCCTTTTATCATTCACATTAGTCTTGCATAACGATACAGTAATGTGTGTAGTGTATTCCTAATTCACCACCACACTGTATTGAACAGGATGCTGCAGTACAGATAATGGTAATTAAATGGTTGCTATTCTCACAGGTGTACCGTTTATCGTAGGTCGCCAAGGGGTAGATTAATGCTTAGCATCTGTTTTCATATGGCTAAATAAATGATAAATGCACCCTCATACATTTGTCATTAGATGCGCTTCGGGAATGTGCAATTCTGACAAGATGCGAAAAATATGCATTTGCCTATAGTTACTGGCTACGTACTGTATAGCTGTTGTAGCTGGTTAATTCTTATTCTGTAACCAGAATACGCATTACAGCCAGTGTGGGATCTCAGGTTGTGACTACGGTAACGGTATATCCTTGACTAAACAAGTTCATGCCTCTCTGTAGAAGACAGTTTGACAAAGTAGAATAATTTGGCAGGAAGCACACTGCAATATTATTAGGAATAGAGAGAATCTCACAGAATGTCCCACAAGCAACAAAAGCTTGTGGGACATTAGCGGTAACCAATGTGGGCGGGGCTTGCTGCTTCAGTCGGAAAGGTTCATTCTTCTCTACTCCTCCCCATACTAGGAGCAAAAAGCTATCCCCATCCCCCTACAGCCTATGTTCTCACACATCAATTAATGTACCCCTAAACCAAGACAACCCACCCCCCCGCCCCCCTCTGTTCTGCTCGGGCAGGACACTGTAGTTCCTGCTGCAAGACACCCCTGTCTAAAGCGAACGGGTTCTATGTGGGTGCCGGAGATGGAACCATCCCATTAAAATGTATTTCTGCCTCTCTCCTGGGTGAAGCTAAAAGAGGAGGTGGAAAAGTGGAGCATCCAGGCAGCCCCCTTACCGGTGCCCCCTCCTGGGGCCTGTGGGCCCGGGTGGGCTCCATCAGAGCCGGGTATGGGCTCACCAGCTCGGGGGGCTCCCAGGACGTCTCGCCGGACATGGGGTTGTAGAAGTACGGGAGGCCACTGGTCTCGTCCACCAACTCCTCCCAGGCGAGCGGGGGTGCGGGGGACGGTGAGAGCGACGGGGAGCAAGGTTCCTCCACCGGGGGCGAGTCGGGGTCTACGGTGGGGGAGGAAAGCAGCGGGTTGTCCCAGGTTGTGCGACCGGTGTCGCGGTGGTAGTAGTACTCCTGTCCACTCTCCTGGTCAGTGTGCACCTCCCATCCCGCGGGGTCTGGCTTGGGGGCAGCGTAGCAGGCGGAGGGGGGCGGCGGAGGGGGCGACGGAGGGGACTCGGGGACTCTTTGGCGAAGGTGCGCTACATTGACGTACACCGCCGACTCTGGGCTTTCATTGTCCTCCTGTGGAAAGGTCGAACAACATAACAAAACAGAGATCCACAGATATGAGTGTGTACGGTAATTAAGGCCACTCTGTGTACTGCTTGTGTTGTATGGGATGGTTATGTGAACTAACGTTTAGTTGTGTTTTTACGTTTGTGCGTTCCGCTTGCATTTCTAAAAAAACATTGAAGATAAGCATTCTCATTATAGCCGTCAGCTTTCCGGTACATTGCACACAGGAAGCTACCTACAGCTGAATACAGAACCCACAGAAGCATGCCTTCTAAAAGGACAATGATGCATTTCTGATCTGGCTTCACAATGCCACAAAGCTGTCTAAAATTAGTTGTCAAAAATGCTACAGCTGTTGATATTTCACTAGTTACAATTAATTAGTGTTGAAAATGTTTGTTTTCCTGCAAACTATTGACCCACCATATGCATGGCTATGTGTTTTGCTTATGTATGAAGGCCACATTTACCGATGGTGCAATGGAACAGAAATAGTGACCACAAGCCACCCACACAGGGCAAGGCTAAACAGTGGGACCTTTAAAGAAACTGGCCATTCCAAACAGCTGTATTTATCATTAAAACACAGTTTATTATACTATACCTAATGTCCTACTAAATGTGCCATTATTATGATTATTTTTTATCTTTGTCTGCTATTTCCATGTTTTAAGCGATCTACTGTTTCCTCTTGTAGATCAATATCCTATGCGGCCTATAATGCTAAAATAGTCAGTCATTTTTGGATACAACATAACATTTATGGATATAACACCAAAACATGTCAAGGTCACTTTGTTTATTATAGTAGCTGCACGTTTGACCTACTACTGCATGCCAGGTACACCATACAGTATGCAAATAGATCACAATTAATTTGGTTATCGAATACAATGGGTGAAACTGTCTGAAGAATAGTTGCCTCTGGCCACAACTGCCCTGTAACACAGTCCACCAATGGCTTCTTGTTTTTTCAAAGGCTCCCCACACTTGAAAAGATCCCTGCAGAAGGAAAAAAAATAATAATTCTTTCCTTCAGCCATATTGCCAAGTATGTCTAACCTAAATCTATATCTAATCCTAACCTTATTCAGATAAGCTGTTGCTTTACTAAACTTAACCAGGACTTCTCAACAGGAAAGAAGGACAGAAGATATAAAAACTAAAAACCACAATCATGAAGACGTCGCGTCTCCGTTGCTGACCTGTGTTCCAACGAGGGAGCTCTTCCCCATCAGACTCATATGACGACCTTCCATAATGGCAGGTTCAGTCTGCTGCCTGCTCTCTCGCACACACTGCACTCTAACCTACTCTATGCACCCCCCCCCCCCCAAGGCCTATACTTAGAGTAGCTCAATCATGTGTCAATGTGTGCTACATCAGGACGATGAGAGGCATAATGACACGAAGAGGAACTTACAGGATGACACAGGAAAGCGTGGCGGTACTTGTAAAGTGTGCTGTAGATGTAAATACAAAGGTCAGATAGGAGTGAGCAGGTATGTTTTTATTCCCATCTCGTCTTCAACATTCAGCGTTTTTCGCTGGGTTTTATTGGTCAGATTTCTGTTTGCCTCGTCATCACTGATCTGGTTGTAATCAAATTGAGACAATCGATACCGATGACCAGACAGCTGACCTCAAAACTGAGTCCAAAAATAATCCCCTACTAGACAAGGATGGAGGAAATGAAACAGCAAGTTGCACCATTGATCTCGGGGGCAGAAGGTTAAATGCCAAAGTCTGGGCACATCGGAAAACACTTGTCTCGTCCAATGAAACTTCGATATAAACAACATTAATGTTTCATAGCGATAAAGAAGTTTAAGACTTTTTAGTTAAGGATGTACTATGTCAAGGTAGTTACAGTCACCACTCACCACACCAGCAAACATTTGGCAAACATTCAGCAAGTTTTTGCCATTTGTAAACAGTTCCTGGCTGTTCAACCATATCAAATAACCGTTGATTGATTCCCCAAAGGCGAGTGTGTGTATGTGTGCGGGGGAAGGGGGGGGATTCATTATTTTAACATATTTTAGGCTCCCTTATTGCTCAAGAAAAATTATACAATCATAAAAATATGGCTACGGCATGTGATGTGATGTGTGCCGGTCCCATTAGCCTTTTTGCATCACAAGGTAAACAAACAAGTGCAGAAATTACTTCCCCCACACAAAGCAGGAAGCAAGGCACGGCAATCAAAACAAAAGGGCACAGGCAGCCCTAAAAAAAAACAACCTTAAAAGTCCTGTTGACATGAACCCAATCCTTCCGTCTTACCGGGTCGCGACCAAACTGGTATCGCTGCAACACCGCGCTTTAACAACATCAACGCTGTCCGCCTACCTGAGACAACAGATGCAGGGTCAAGCCCGCCTCGGCCGGGTGATTGTGCCAAATCTTGGAGTACATGTCTGTCGTGTGGCTGTTGCGCCCGCCGCAGCCATAGGGCTGACGAGAACGAGGTACTGTAAGGAGGGCAGCGCCGCTGTCCACCGCCTGCGTGGAGGCAGCTAGTAGATGAGGGGAGCGTGCGAACACACCCTCGCTTCACACGTCCTCTAACAGCAGCTGTGACAGTTGCACTCAGTAGAAAGGAGAACTGTGGGCTCTGCTGCGATGACAGGGGGAAGAGACCGTAGAGGGTAGGTGGGAGGGTCTGTGCGTGCGTGCGCGTGTGTGTGTGTGTGTGCGTGCGCGTAAATAAATTCCTTTTACTTGTGGTGAGATCATGATAAATTGAAAATAGAAAATAGAAAAGAAGAAATGTCTTAAAAAAACAGCGCTGAAAGTTCTGAACTTGACAGTGTCGACTCGTGGCCACTGCAGTTTTGCTTTGAAGTGTAATGCTATACGACACTTAAAACTGGGCAGCAGTACAAGATACTGGAAGACAGTGTATGATATCAGTGCTGTGTAATGTTAGTCAGCACATTGTTGATGGGGGAATATTACCCCACACACACACACACAATGTGTTTTGGAATGATTGCTTATTGCCTAAATTCAACACACAAAATGGGAAGTCTTGAGAACAAAGTAGCGTAACACTCACTTCCTCATACATAGAAGTCTGGGTGTTACTAGCTATTTGATCTAGTTAACTTTTCCTGAAACAAAACACTATATTATAAAATGTCAAGAACTACAACTGAAAAGACTAAACACATTTCAAAAAGCGAGTCATTGCTACATATTTACCACCGAAACAAAGTGGTTCTGTTATTAAAATGCTACATCAATATACCTTACATACAGTTCTATGGTCTGGTCCAAATTTAAATATATACCTTGTCACAGGAAGGGCTACCAAAGAGGGGTGGACTTTCTTCCTGTCTAATCTATCTGTATAGAGATACTTTAAAACAATTTTCACACAAGTACATTTGGCTCATTAGACTTGGTTTGAATGTACAACGCAGATTGCATGTATAAAAGCGTGAACAGTGTGTGATCACACCATAACAAAGCTAATCAGCCACATTAACTCAAATCACCTGTGTGGATCTTAGACTTCAACAATTCATTTTATAGATACTGTATATACATAGACAAACATATTTTTCAAAATGGTAGCTCGTACTTCCAAATGGTTATGCTCATTTACGCAGTGAGGCAAGTGAATTGACGTTAGAGGCGGCGCCATCTTGAACGTGAGCTATCACCACTAGTCTTGCAGATCCAGCAGTTTGCTTACAGTAGCTAAAGTTTGGAAGACAACCCTGGCTTACTGCATTAAAAGCCGCCTACTTGACAGGAGAGGTATTTTGATTGACACAACCAACTACGTAACTCAATGACAATGTCAGACGTTAAACTTATATACTGATACTGATTCAATACTGAGGAATGTGTTACGCAACTTTCCAACACGACTCTGGTTATTTTCAGGTATTGGATATGCTAGATAAATAGGCTACTGTTAGTGCTACAAATATGTTACAACTGAAATTAGCAAATGAAACACTGCACAAACCGGAATTACAAATACAGGTGTTGTAAGTGACGATACAAACAGCCAATGAAAATCTTCTTCCTCACTTCCGGAAAGTCGTCGAGCTCATGAAGTATCAGATGTTCAGCACAGAGTTGCTTATGTAACGTAGTGCAAATTGATAGAAGAGGCTGAGACTACATGCGCACTAAACGCTGGAGTTTTCGAAACTCAAGACTCATGCATGCGCCCTAGAACATCTGAATACAATTGGATTTGTTTGCTTTTGTTAAGGGCAATCATTTTATAATAGTAGCCTTGTTTGTTTAGTATTTATCAATATAAAACTGCACCCCAGATCTGAGCCTGACTCCACCCACTACACCTTTGAAGCATTCTCAAGGAGCTGAGTGAGGGGAGGGGTTTAGAGGGGGACCCCCATTAACATTAACGTTAACATTGGAATTTGATGATGTATTAGATGGATTACACCGCTGAAAACCAGTGGTGATTTATAACGGATATGACGTGTAAGTTCGTTTTCAGCCCATAAAATACAGATTTTTATAAAAACAGAAATGTTGTCAATATTACTAACACCATCATTGATGTCTCTCATTACAGATCAATCCTATTACTTGGTTTACAGCTCAAAAAAATAATTTTAGGGTGCAGTTACACATTTTCATCAATTCTGTGCTCGCTCTGTCCCAGGCTATTGCTCGTGCACGAGAGGTGCACGGTAGCAGCATGCACAAGCATCCTACCTAGTATGTTGCATGGTTATAACCATGGTTATAACACCATGAAAAAGAATCGTCCAAACTGTCTATACTGACATTGTTAGGATGCACATTAGCACCAAGAGATTACAGTGAAGCGCCATGTGAACAAAATGTGGAATATAGCTTGTTCAGCATATTTTCCTAAAGTAAATAGTTTTTAATGTATCAATACTTGGGATTAAAACCGACAGTATTGTGAGAACAAATTGCAATGCTCAACTATATCTCAACTATATATTTTTTTCGTATTTCTTAATTATTTTTGCACATCCCTACAGAATACGGGAAAACGCATCATGTAGGGAAGGTCCCCTTCCAGCTTGTGCAAAATAATTCCTCACATATCCTTCAGTCTGCAAGGCTATGCTTTTCGTGTGAGCTAAAGGCAACGTTAGAGGCTGCAGTCAACCAGATTATACAACAGCATTAGCAATCATCCAATCAAACAATGAAGCAGCAGGAGATATTTTGACTCATTAAGGCTCTGTCACTCTTACGTCATCATTCTTGTAGACCAGAATCCTTGAGAGCTCAGCATCCAAATCTGCATCCCACAGGGAACCACATTGGTTCTCCACACCCATTGCATATGTGATAGATAATTGACAATAACTTTTGTCCCTCTTACACAGTAACTTAGGGATGCATTTTGGTTATGGTCAGTGGTGAAAGCTATTACAGATTTACAGCATAACTGCTTAACAGAAAACTGCAACAATAATTTTGCTGAAACATACAGTATGTCTATGTGATGTTCCTTAGCCTTCTTCAATAGATATTGCTGATTGCCATTAATAAAAGATGGATGAGGTAAATCAGGACATCAATTAAGAACCTCAAGCAGAGACTATCTATTCACAGGCTGCTTGTGACCAGATGTCACAATAAACAACAATAAAAAAAATAACATCTCAGGTTTTGACTGGCTAAATGACATCCCGACTGCGACAAGAATCTTTTGTGTAACCTATATATCACACATGCAAAGTATTTCTGTAACTGACGATAAACAACACAAACCAAAAGTTATAAGGCAGCCTCGCCTCAATGTAAAGCATGGGTTTAAGCACAGAGAGGCTTGCTCACACTACCTGCCACGGAGAGGCTTGCTCACACTACCTG
>JAODOY010008910.1:0-10404 GCA_025399855.1 Forbesichthys papilliferus | reverse complement strand
CAATGTAAAGCATGGGTTTAAGCACAGAGAGGCTTGCTCACACTACCTGCCACGGAGAGGCTTGCTCACACTACCTGTTGGAGCAGTTTCCTGGCATGTATTTTTTCACCACTGCAAAAATGTCAGCTACCACTGTACAACTGTAAATAAAGGTACTGTTGAGAATCCTCAGGGCTCAGCCTTTTCTAGATCCCTACAGTATAAGACTGAATAACAAAAATGGGTATGAGATGAAATAATATAAACAGTATTGGTTTATGGTGTGGAATACAATGGATCCCCTGAAAGATATTAGAATGGACTCATAAACCGTACAAATGCTGTGTCTCAGTCATTTTTCTACTTGCCATATTTTAAATGCCAGAATACTAAGTCAGTTTTTGCAAATATTTAGGGGAGGATTAAAACTATTTACTTTAGTTAAGTGCTGAACACAAATACTGCAACACGCTGGCAGCAGACGATCTTACAGCCTTACACATGATTTGAATAATGAGTTATATTTGTGACATTAGTGATATTTGGGTTAATTGCTGGATCTGCAACATGCATGCCCGTACGCGCGCACGTCACCGGCGTTGACACAAAATCAAGCAAGCCCTAGTTCTTTTGAGTTAGGCCAAACCAAGCTCTTCACCACTGAGACTATCCTCAGTTGATGGGGGCTGGGGGGCGACAACGACACGAATTGCGTCGCATAGCCATACTTTGTCCAGCCAATGAAAGGAAGATGCGAACACGAACGCATACACATATGTTATGAGTCATAATCGTATGTAGGCTATGATAGTGTACTACCCTGTTGTTAAACAATAACCATGCATAACAATAGCTGGTGCACTACAGTTGTATAGCATAATGCACATACAATACTTTGGTAGTCGTGATGAAAATGATACCACAATAATAAGCCAAAGCTAAATTGCATCGTAGTGCAGAGAAAGGCTTGATTCGCGGAGTAGCCTACTCATAATTGCGTCACTTTACCTTGCAACAGGTGAGGGACCATGGTGAAATCTGTCTGTGTTACGATAAATATATCCAAAAGGAGGAAAACAGATTAACTATATATTTAAAAACGTTTCATCGTCTCTTTTGCGGTGTAATAATAATTCCCAGTAACGTCATCGGTGTTCGGGCAACTTGGTAGCAGCTGGAAGCTGCAGTATTGGGAGTGGCCCTCTAAGTTTCGGATTAACTCCTTCCTTTCCTTACCAGCCAGCCGACACAACCTGTTTGTAACCTGTTTTGGCGTTACAACAACGTAAAGTTTTCTTCTTGCCTTCAACAATGAGCGAAAGGGGCGCTCCTGCTATCCCACGACACTTTTTGTTGTACTTGTTCAACGTCGCTCCAAGTCCAACCTAGAACGAACCTACGCGACGAAGGAAGGAATACAGTATATGCCTATCTCGTCAATACGTTAAATAACTTAAATGTAAGTTCAAATTAGTGGTAAAAGTGTAAGAATGAAAATATTTCACACTCTCACGTACTTTCGCCGACTGAGGCGGCGGGATCCTGAATCAGCTGCTACTGAAGTATTCAAGGGGCACCCCCTTGCCAGTTGAAATGGCATAGGCCTACATAAAGGGACGGTAGGCATTCATATGTTGATTAGCTGGCAGATACGCTGAACTCAGCCATTGCGGGACTCCAAATGTGGGACCTTCTCTGAATGTCCCAAACGACTTAGACTCAAACACGAATGAAACATTAATCAAAATGGCTATGCACTACACTATGAAGTGATATACAGTAGGCCCCTGCACTGATCTCATTCACACTAATTATTGATCCCTATCAATTTTGTTTAAAATTAGATTTTCTTAAAAAAATATTATTATAATAATTTACAAACACCCTGTATGAGAGAACCATATGGTATAGATATCTGAAGAGAATATGTGTGTACATGACTAAGTATTGAAGTATATGGGTCCAAGGTAACATTATTGTACAGACCTAAATATAAAACTATAGACCCATGTGTGAATGAAATTGTAATGTGAATTGCACCCCCTTGTGGCAAACACATATTAGGACATCTACGATTAAATACAACTATTTAAAATCTTACCTGGTAATCGGGAAAGAAATGTGTAGAATTAGACAAATCTTCATCTGGATACCGAATATGCTCTTCTTCACAGTTATTTAAACCATCCTCACTTGAAAATCTGTTATATATGTCAATTTCCCGGCTTTCAAAGTCTGGCATGGTCTCATAGATGTTTGAGATACTGTATGCATCTAAGATGTCCCTGTCTAATGCTTCCATCTGCTGACACATTCCTGACACTTCCATTTGATCATTCAATATCGGAGTGGCTGTTAGCGATTTGGTGTTTCCACTTCTACTCTTGACTGTATGTTCCTGTAGGGTCTCAGTGTTTGCAGATTTAGAAGTGCTTGCTGTCATCCTGTGTTTCTTTGAATGTTTTGGGATGTCTATGGCCCTGGTATGGGCCTCTCTGTCAACACGTGTGTATGTACAATCAGAAGGCTGACGATCCTTTGGGCGATCGTGTTTACTGTCCTCGGAGGTTACTCTGTCTGGTCGTATGGTCGGTTTGTTCTCCTTTTCCCTGTTAGGCGGCGACACGCTGGACATGTCAGAGTCAAGCTTCCCGTGGTCGGACGCTACCTCTCTCACATACTGCGCTGGAATGTAGAAGGGCTTGGTGTGTTGGTCCTTGCAGACATGCCACCAGTCCTTGTTGCTCTTGGAGATGAGGATGTAGCGTTCATTAGGCTTGATAGACACGTGGCAACCGTCTCTGTCAACGTACTCGTATTCATACTTCACCGATACAAGCTCCATATTCCAGCCCCACCTCCTCGACCTCTGTGCTAGTGGGCAGTCATGGTCACGGTGTTACCATCTTGAAGCTGGGAATAGAGAAATATTAAGAAATTGTATTTACAGTACATCATTTACTTTTTAAAATGTAGGCCTATGTCATGAAATGTTCTTGTGGTTACTGTTAAGCGCACACGCCCAAAGAATAGTATGCTACATTAGTGCAACAAGACTATTATGCTACAGTTAAATGTCAACACAAGAGCCCTAACCTAACATAGCAGATGGATTGTTAGTCACAAGTCCATCTGGGGAGCCATCTGTTGAATCTGTTTGAAAAGGGCAGGCACTTTAGAAAAATACTTGGCATTTGATTGGGTGAACCATGTGGTTGTTTTTGTTGTCAGCAAACCTAAACCACGCCGCACACCTACACCACACCGTACACTGTAGCTCAACTCATGTTCAGTTGGTACTCAGACACATTCCCAATGATTTATAGACTTTCCAGACTGATTCTTGCCACAAAGTTAAACTGAAGCTTGCGATATCAGGATGGTATCACAAGGCTACTAGAGCTCACAACATGCTGAAAAAGAATGGCCATTTGAAAATATTGTCTGATAGCATGGCTGATATTATTCCAAGATATGGATTAAACAAATCCATTCTTATGAATACTTTGTGTTTGATAATTTGATCATATTGTTGCAGCCAAAGATTCCAACGCAAATGCATTGAAACAAACATCTTACCACAAAACAGGAAGGATGCAACCTTGTGCTGAAAACCAAGCAGTAATTTCAGCTTCCTCTAATATACAGTTATTTGAGTACTACACATTTCTCTGAAACAGATTGAATTTACTGCATTTCACTGTGAACATGTAGAAGAATTCATTACTAAAGATGTTTCTCTACTATTGTTCTTATAGATGCCACTTTTAGCTATTGATTTTAACACATTTAAAAAAGTATATTTTCTCAACCATGATAATAAAATCATGGTCACACCTTGTATAGCCGCAATCACTGTGTGTGTGTGTGTGTGTGTGTGTGTGTGGGTGGGTGTGTGGATGTGAGGCAATACTGTACAGCGCTTTGAGTGGCCGGACGGTTAGAAAAGCGCTGTATAAATGCAGTCCGTTTACATTAAGAAATATATTATAGAACTAGTGTACTTACATAAAATGCTTCTGATGAATGCAACATATGATTTCACATGTTTTAAACATAACTGAAATATTTAGAAAAAAACGAATAATACCTTACATTAGTCAGCTGTGTTTGAAAAGTATGTCCAGTTCTAGTTGATTTTCCAGTCTTCTGCTTGCATAGTTTTGAGTGGAAACTGGAAAGCAAAGTATTTGTATAGTTTATGTAGGTCTATTAAAACATATATGTTTAATCTTCTCTCTACTTTCTCTCAGTCTAGTAGTATAGAACAGAGCGTGCTCGTGCTATGTTGTATTCACCTGCCTCTGTTCCTCTATCATTTCCTGTTCACATGAGAAAAAGAGATATAACACACAAGGTCGTCCGTGGCTGTGACAAACGGGATGTCTGTTTTAACTTGGTGTCTTCATTTGTTTTTGTAGGCCTATCTGTGTGGCATCTTATATACATATGCTAAAGTATTTTCTTTATTTATAAATATACTGTAGGCATATAAGAGTATATATTCTAGTGTGATTAGATTTTCTACCACTAGATGTCACACTGGGCGCAGAAGCATCTCTAACCAAAACAAATGCTCATACACATGCACAACATGACTACCGGTACATCAGAATATAATAATAATAATAATAATAATAATAATAATATCATACATTTGATTAAATAATATGGTGTATGAGCACCGTCCTCAGTTATCACAATTCACAGCCAACATTTTAACCTAAATAGTTGTCATGTGCATTGGATGCTGTGCTCGTTACACATATGGTGAGCTCTTATAATACATCCATGGTGGTGAGATTAAAATGTCCCAGTGGAGTTCAATTCTAGGTTAAACTACCTCTCGCCGTGTCTCCCTTAGTCTACCCGTACTCCTAAAATAGAAACGAGTGTCATTTGGTACTATAAGTAGGATAAATAGTGATGATGACAAATAGGCTATACTCACAGTCACAAATATCCAAGGCTACTTATAAAACACCCTAACACGTTACAAATATAAGGCTGCTAAGCTTTTCTAGTTACTGAGCAACACCAGAGACTTTGGCAACACCACGCCTAAAACGTAGCGAACAAATTCGAAAGTAGTTCAAGAACGTTTAGTACTAAACGTCAGTTAAAAATGTAGGTAGGTAGATAGGTAGTTAAAACTGTCATATAGATTAGCCTACCTTTCATTTGGATCTAGTCATCAGCCAAAATGACTTGTAGTTGTATGTGAACGAATCGTAGTGCGCTACTAACTCTAGGAAAATGTATTTCACACTGAAAATAACTGACCATGCACCCTCGGCCAAGTTTGGTCAACACTGTCACGTGTTTTTGCGTGCCTCTGTGACCTTGCATTAAGGTTGAGTCACGTGTATGAGGGGCTAAATTGAACGCATGGTTGAATGAAACGCATCCACGCTAAAAATATATGTTCGAGTTTATAGAGTTAATAAATTGTTATACTGAATCATACTTGTCCACCAATTTACTACAGACCATCTTGAATTATTTACACACGAGCGACCTACCTGTAATACTCCAGTAACACAGAAGGAGTTTTGGTATTTACTATTTTAATTATTAACTGAATCGCAATAAGGATATTGGCACCTTTATAACCTACAAGAGTTTATTTTAGACAATGTTGGAAGCCCCGCCGTTAGGCAGGGCATCAAAAAATTAGTTGATACTCATAATGCTCCTCTCCACGGAAATCTTTAGTAAAAGGCGAAAGATTTATACGATCTGAAGAGAAACAAGAGTGTACTACAGAAGTGCTGCAACCGCGAAGGAGTCATTTCCAGTGCTAGCATTTATCTTAACGGTGCATGTTTTTGTTACGCATACGCCAGACGTTTAGTCTCCATCAACATTATCTGTTGTTTTAAACCAATGTATCGATGTCTGACTTTGAATAATAGAGAATTAATACATGGAACAATACGATGGTATCAAAACACGCGAAAGGCATGATGGGTACTTTACATATTCATGAACAGATACAGTTGTTTCATTTACGGAATTAATTAGCTCATAACCTTTTTACCTTGCTCGGGAGACTGGACATACAATGTAATCACATCGAAAAAAGATATGCTTTTAAACGTGGAACATTAATTTAAAGCAAAGTGGTTGCTTTAAAAGTAAGCCGCTTGGAGAGCGTCGTCATGCGCAGTCATCACTTCGTTTATAAAAGCCGGACATAAGCTACTAACAGATAAAAGTAGGATACGCGCTTCGTTGAGAAAATGACAAATTCTTCACAATCATTTAGTTATAGGCACAGACATCAGATACAGCCTACATTTTGAATAGTGTGGAGAAGTTAGGCTATAGGTCTTAGTCATTCTAATAATTAAATTGACGAAGTGAAACATTTTGAATTAATTACTGATAAAGTGAAATAGTTCAAGTCTGTATTTGATTATTATTCCTTACAGCTAATAGAAAACCTAATAAGTAGGCTATACGAGTTTCTCTTTGTCAATTGGATTTCTGAAATTATTGAACTTTTCCACAATATTTAAATTTATTGAGATGCACCTTTATGTTTGCATAGAATGTGATATTACTAACATATAGGCCTAAGTAAAAAAAAAAAGGTAAAAAAATAAAAACTATAGACTTGAGTAGACAATGGCTACCCCTCAGATATCCTAATCTTTTTTGATAGGAAAGCTGACAAGACACGTTTCAGGTTGACAACAGGGTCCATTTAATAGTCCCACAAATGTTTAATATAATAACAAATAATGCAGCATTGTGCAAACCCTTTGTAAACAAAGTCTGACTGTCCTGTTTAAAAGGTAACACTTTAAAATGGGAAATGTTAGTTATCACAACCAATTTACCAATTTTATCCGAAAAAGAATTCTGTGTCAATGCAATCATCTACATCTCCATTTTCTATAAGGTTACACATGCTCAATCCAGGCACCAACTGTCATCTTCTCTTACATATTAATGCTGTAGCCTACTTGACCAATTTAACATTTTATATTGAAGATTAAAATATATTCCCTATTCAGCCATTTGTAATACTTTAAAACAGAAGGAATTGAATGCTTTGAATGACTGTATCACTCTATGGCACAGCTATCAACTTTTAGTTAGATAAAGTGGACTGAAGCCACAAAATAGTTTAAAAAGGGATATGCGATTAAATCTTAATACAACAAACATTTTGTTAAATTAAGTTAATAATAAAAAATAAAAAAGTGGTCTGTTCATTATATGCGTGTGCTGTGAAGTAATATGGTGTTTATACAGCCTGGCTCTTTAAAAAGGAATACAAAGTGGTGCAGACAGCACCACACACTATTACCTTTGCAATGGCGTTCAATGTGGGGGAGGAGCATAGGTGTATTTGTTTTGATAGGAGTTCAAATAAACGTTCAACCTCAGTTACCACTCTTTAATCTGAATACACAACATCATCAACACTACACATCCTAAAAACATACAATGTTTGAAGTCCAATGGACAAAATGGCAGTTTTGTGCAAGTTCTTACTAATACTATGAGAATCAAAAGTGTCCACAAAATGCATGGGCATTCCATATAAAACTAGATACATTAAAAACGTATGGCGTAAACAGTATTAAATAAGTGACCCCCCCCCTTGTACTTTATGTTTTGGTCATCATTTGGTTCACATATAAAATATAAGTCTGTCTTTTATTATCAAAATAAGGCGGGTTTCTTTTATCTCGTTCTAATTTGTTTTAAAGTGACATGTCTTATTCCAAATAGAACGGTTAGTCTATTGGGGTTTTGTTCGGCACGCCTATCCCTACGCCGACAGGTAGAGGGCGCAGTGTCTTATTTGGCGTCACACCAGGCTGGGCCGGAGGAGTGTGGTCTGCGGAGCCGCCTGTTTAAAGTATCCCAGGAGTTCAGCATCCTCTTCTTCTTCCTGCTGCTGCTGCTGTTGGCTCATATAGCCTTGACATCGATGAGGTGGCCGTGCTGGGCCGCCTGCCTCTGGGCCTTGATGCCCTGGAGCTTGCGGCCGTGGAGCGTGAAGCGGGACCAGGCCGTCAGCTGCAGCAGGGCACACGTGATAGGCACAAACACCAGCATGTAGAAACAGCCCAGGCGCAGCGGGCCCGGGCCCGCTGCGCCTGGGCCCACTACGCCGGGGCCGGGGGCAAGAGCAGCTGCCGCTGCCCCAGGGTCCTTAGCAGGTTCCCGATCGAAGACGTCAAAACCTGCGGAAGACAATTTCACAATTAGACAAATATGGCGTAGGAATGAGAATACTGGTATCTTAAACTTGAGGGGATAGTTCAGGCTTGGCAGCCAAACATGAATTTGCATCTGCATTTTGTGAGTAAGCATGACACAATGCTTTAGAAACGTCTGGAACGTCCGGAAGAACAGAGAGGAAAAAAACAGATGATCGTGATCATTACTGTTTCGTAAGTGTTCACGTACATTTTTACTTTGATCTTGTTCAGCCGGTTGTGCGGGTCATATCTGTTATCTCAACCAGAAAGCCTTTTCAACAGCTTCTGAACAACACAAAGCCCTGTCGTGGCCAGGCTTCGTTGTCAACGAACACTGAATACCATTGGAATTTTGTTGGTCCATCTTTACCTGTGTACACACACAGCAGCCAGGTGCCTATGAGCGGAGCGAAGGTCTGGCCAGGCTTGGTCACCAACGCCACCATCCCAAAGAGGAGAGCGGAGGTGGCCTGCTTGCGGCGATTCAACACAAAGTCCTCGTCCACCAGGTCGGAGACGACCAGGTTCAGCAGCTTACACGTGCCCTCGGTAAACACCCGGTTGCTGGGAGCGACAGAAAAACAGGAGACTCACGGCTCGTAAACTCGCAGCAGCCGGTCGATTGTTGGTCAGCTGGTCGATTGTTGAGGAGAGTTGCGTTACACGACACCAACGTGCCAAGCGAATAGACAGCCTGATACCACATTACCACATTCAAACAAACTCATAGTGATATAGTTCCATCTTTAGATGTTGAATACAAGTTCCTATACAGATCAGATGGGCGATGGTGACGAATGTGCATTTGCGTCATACCTAGCAACGAAGATGCACAGCAGATAGATGTGGTCGGCGCCTGCCAACAACATGGCGGTGCTGAGGCCTAGTTTAAGCATGAAGAGCCAGCGGATGACTTGGTAAACCCCGTAGCGCTGGCACAGCGTCAGGAAATACAAGTTGTTCAGGTGGGGTGCAATAAACGAGATGCCTGCAAGGACACAGAACAAACAGCGAAAACGATAGCACACTGTTGACGTTCAGCGGCGCATTACATTAATTAGTCCACTGTTTAAATGTCAACCTTAACTTAAGCTTTGTATTTACGAGCGTCCTAAGCCTGGCACAATATTAAATCAACTAACGTGTGTGTGCTTTCAACCACGAAACAGTACACATACAGTCATACATTTGACACCCTTTCAGCAAACACAGTGACCATACCCAATAAGAGAGACCCAGTGGAGGCAGTTATACTGTCAGACAGCAGGTGTTCCAGGAAAAGAGGGAAGAAGTTGCTGTTGAAATGGCAGTGGAACACCTACAGGGGAGCCGAGACAAAATGAAAGGGGTCTGGTGAAGATGCACAGACAGAATACTATGGGTGATACCAGTATGAGACATCTGGATCATGCACTCTCAAAACCTCCAGAACACATTTAACTCTTGACGCAAGATTGTTACAGAACCAGAGACTAGCTACAGCGCTATGATGCAAAGAAAATATTCATGTAGCAGTTTCCTAGCTTCTGTTATATAACATAATTATACATTACAACCATATACATAGTTTAGCTCCTCAAAAATACAGCCCTCACACTACAACACACGTCGCAATGGCAAATATATTTACCTGAACAAGGTTCATTGACACGAACCACATGAAGTTCCTGTGCTTAGAGAGCTGCCTGAGGTACTCGCCAATGGTCACAGGGTTTTCCTGCTGAATGACAGGGGCATGGCTAACACTGAGCCTGGAAGAGGAGAGAAGCCAGGAGGAGATAAGACTTCACGTACATGACATGACTTCACGTAGCGCTGTCTATTATTGCACACGGACGAGCGTGAATGCTCAAGACCTAACCCACACCATTCTCAGTACGGTCAGATATTCAGACTCCTTATTCTCTATAATTATATGATGCTGTATTGAGGCAATCTATTGTAGAGCACACGTTTTGCTGTTAGCTGGTAATTAACATGAAACAAAAATAAAACTGATATATGTAAAACCTGCCTGTCAAAATGTCCAGTAATAATAACAGAACATGTGTGTTTTCATAGTGAAACAGCCTGTTATGCCCATTTCTTATCTTGTGGGCATGTCAGCTTTTTCTTTAGGAGCATTATGCCACCTGACGCTCCTTTGCTATAGCTAGCTATTGTGGCAAGCATTATTGGCTATTTACTACAAGCTTTATGTGCA
>JAODOY010008901.1:0-29827 GCA_025399855.1 Forbesichthys papilliferus | reverse complement strand
GCGTGTGCATATATATATATATATATATATGCACACGCACACTATACAGTATAGATGCTATGCACAGTATATATGCGCTGTGTATATAGAATAAACTGTATACACATATAGTGTATTCTGTGTATGTATACAGTGTGTATATACACAGTATATCATAGATCCAGTAGAATTTACTAGATGAAAGAAACAAAAAGATGAATACCCTTGAAATTCTCCCACTAAAGCACCTTCCCCCCCACCCCTCACAAAGAGAGGCCAGTGCTCTAACAGTGTTGCTAAATCCCTTGTAGCAATCCAAAGATGTACACCGCTGCCAGCATCATTCCCCATCATTGGCAGATTGCGGTGAGCCACGGGGAAAGCCAGCCAAACAGCCTGTAGGCTGAGAGATCTCTTCATCACACTCTCTCCCCAGCAGACCTGAGCCAGATAGTACTAGCAAATCACACTGGCTGTTTGTATTTGTCTGCTTGAGAGTGTCAGGCGAATCGGGCTGACTTGTGCTCGCTCTAGACTTTGTGTTGTCCTGCGTAGCAAACTGCTAGCGTCGGCTAATACGGACTTGCTCGAAACAATTTGCAAGTACTATCAGGGATGCGCTCTGTTGCCATTTTCTGTTTCCAGTGTTTCTTTACTATCATTCTTGTAGACATCATGGACATGATACGCTCTGCTTTTATCCATTCTGCACAGAGACCTTGTTTTCTCCCCAGACATTTTTTTCATCGTTTACTTGAATTACAATTCCCAACAGAATACTTCCTGAAGTAAATGATGAAACTGTAACATCCCCCCAGACGCACACATACCTGACCTATCCTTCTGCATTTCATACTGTATCCCCACTTCAATGAAAATGTGACCTTTGACCTTCGTAGGGCCTACCTTCTAAAGCAGCTAACAGTTTAAGCTCTGTCCTGTAGTGAGACAGTAGGTTAGGCAGGGACCACATTCTTACAGGCCCATCCAGGTGGTCAAAGATGTTCCATTATTTGTTTAGCCAATATTAATTCTTTCTCTTCTAACTATACATTTATAATATGTCTGCCACATTGATATTGACAAAGATTTCCTGTAATTTCACACATGCGTACACCTATGTTGGGACCAGTGTTGGGTAATGTTACTTTTAATAGAAACTTGTTACATTTCAGGATTACTGACAAGTATCTGATAACAGACTACTCCTTATCCCGTTTACAGCGCTTTATTAATAAACGATTATGTTTGATAAAATCGAATCATGAGCTCAAAGCACATTTTAACACAGAATAGATGAGAAAAAGTGTAATTATTTTAGTTAAAAGTAGCTAAATATAAACTGAGGGAATCTTACCTGACAGGTGGAACCTGTGCAGACCTTTGGTTGCTAACCATGATATGATATGACAGATATGACAGCCTTCCTTTTACACATTCAAAATAATGCTTTCATTCCATAATTTAAGACTCTGCCATCTTCTAGTGAGCAACACTGTCCTGGGATGTTTAAATCCACATGCTACAAGAGCTCACTTTAGTAGCCTAGATTTCATGTGAGGAAGATGATGTATAAATGCCCATAGAAAGTTTATTTTTCTTCCTCTATAATGTTTAATGGTGGTTGGCATGCCCATAGAAACGCCACAGTGCCCCTATGTTAAGTGTAAATATACCGGTATGTGGCCAGATAATGGAGCTGCAGAGATAAATAATTCTGCCTATGTTGAACGAAGAGCCTGTAGCCCACTAAGCAAAATTGTCTGCACTGCACAATTAACATGACGCTTAGTTGAACAACCTGCATGCATCAACTTATTGATTTGGGCTAAAATGTTAGCAACAAACAAAAGACAAATGTAAGGAAGGGAAGCCTATTTAATCTTACATTTTTATGGTGGTATGATATGAATTGTCTGATTACTGTACGCGTGGAATAAATGCTATTGTTCTGTTTTCCATGCATGTTGTCAGGTAAGCTAGCTATCTTGTTTGTGTGCAAGAGTGTTAAATATAAAACTTGCTGGCTACATGCTAATTTAGTTCATTGATCATCAGGTTAATCCCCTCAAATGTCACTACCCGGTTTACTACGTGCCTGGCCCACTGACATCTGTAGGATTGGATACCGCTACTGTAGCCTATGGCCTCCAAGAAGCAGGAAAGAAACGATGAATGCATGGGGGATTATCTTTGTGTGTTTGGCAACAAAGTGAACAGGGGAATAATTGGAGTAACGGATTACATATTTGAAAATCTAACTAATAATGAATTACTTGAATTTTGAAACTAGAGCGTTGCGTTAATCGACAAAAAACTAATCTGAGTACTCTCACATGTTACTAAGTAACGCTTTACCCCCAACACTGGTTATGGACTAAGGTGGTATATGTGAAATTTTCCCTTATATCACACATACACGGCTACCTTCTTTCATTATTTATTTTTTTATTCATAAAATGCTGCTCTCTCTCTCTCTATCACGTAATAACCCTATGAGCCTGAGCCAATTTAATATACAAGACATTAAATATTTGGAGATTTGTGTGCAGTTGTTTCTTCCAAGCCCAGCTTCAACAAATTAAACTTCCCTATTTCCTTCAACAACCACATAATAAACTTTATATAATAAATCTCATTCTTACATCGTCTACAGAGGATGCTTTCTGTGTATGGCTGCGCAGCTGATTGTCCTGTGAGGCATATTTGCGTGTGCATTGCATGTCGCATGGGGATAGGATGTGCAAGTTGGTGGTTTTGGGATTCCAACTTTTTCAGGCAATAAAACATTTAGGTAGGGTCAGAGTCATATAGAAAAGAAAGTTGCGTCAACTTCAATGGACAATTTTTTTCATAGCAATGGCGGATCGTAGAACCTTGAAACAGTTCCCAGAAATTAGCCGCGGATACTAATAGCACCCTATAAATTAATTACCAAAAAATTGCAGTTATGTATCTGTATTTATTGGTTCAAATTGCCCACCAAACACGTTCTGGAACTGTTTTGCATCTATACTATTGGTGACCATTGAGAAGTTTGGACTTCTGTTGGTGCTACTCTCTTTTCTACTTGGCTGTATGTACTGTAGGGTGTGGCGGGGAATAGCACGGCATGCTGCATGTCTGGGTTGTCGCCTCCTTCGTTGCACGCCTTGCACTAACGACACTGTTGTTCCGTCTCAGTTAAACCAACAAGACCAGTGAAGGAGCAAAACCAATAAACGAGAACAACAGTGTCCTTGTTCGCAGTCCCTCGCTCAGTTTGGGTTTATTGGTTTTATCGCCTGGTCTCTGTTATTGTTGATCTTTTACTGTGAACCTCCAAACATACTAGTAAGAGCTCTGGAAATGAACAGATGTTAGTCTGCTCAGTCTTTCTTCTTGTTTCACTGTAACAAAATGGTAATGTTGGCTCTTTAATAGGACTGTGAGAGCTCTCAATCCTCAAAAACATATAACGGTGTATTGCTGGATCGCACAATGTGAACGCACCTAACCACCTGATTATGGTTACAGGTAAATTAACTATTAAGTAAGCCTTCATAGTTAAGTTAGGCGTGAAACTGCTGATTTGTGTGAGGTTAGGATAAGATGATTGAGTCAACAGCTGACCTTCTGATTGGCTGAGCACACATAACTGTGACAAAGGGTACTGCTCTCTACTGTGCTTTCACGTTTTGTGATCTAGCCACAAGCCTTATAAAGACTCGATGTACTTGGCAAACTCCTTGGCACTCACAGTTGCATAAAAAAAAAAAAAGATTTGATTTAAATGTGATCTAAATGTATCTCTGCCCTGTTGTGGTCATCTCCAGTCATTGGTTGAGCTGACAAACACTTGGACAAGCAGACAGACAGACTGACTGAGTTCATTAAAGACATAGAGCTCCTACCAGCTCCTTTACCTCCACCCCACCCTGTACCCCAGTCCTCTTCCCCTTTCCCCCAAGCAACTCCTCGCCCCACCCATTGTCTCCTGGAGGTTCCAAACACATGGCCTGCCACCTTGGCTCCTGCTGTTCACACTGCTCTCCGTGACTGGCTCTTTCACAGAGACTACTGCGAATGGACCTCCCGGTAGCCGATGACAACACGGTCCACTTTAACTCCACCCTGATGGCGTTAATACGCACGGCGTTGGACATCAAGATCGCCAAGGGTACGGAAGGTTTGGAACCCCTCCTACCTCCCTTTGAACCATTTTTCACCCTTTTTTCTCTCCTGTCTTTGTTCGTCGTCTTGCCTTAGTGATCGTGTTTCCTCTGTTTGTGTGCCATGACACTTGAAACGTCCCCAAAAACGCTGGACCTTCCTGACGCCACTCCTTGGTGTATCATAAGTACAGTGCTTTCTATAGCCGTATGTCATGACTGTCATAAATAGAATCTAGTAGGAAAACTTCTCTACCATTAGAGAAAAGGTCAAAATGGATTAGTGGCCATTGCTGGTTATTACTAACTGACTAAATGATGATTTAGCAGTGATATAATACCATGTAAACTATCTACATCGTAGAGTTTGGCCTTCCGCTGCTGAAATGCTGCAAGCCATACCAATGTAAAATAACTACTAACAAAAACCTTTCTTTTACGTGTGTCTTTCTATGTGTGTGTGTGTCCGTTCTTATCTCTCAATATGAATATGTGTGGCCACGGATGTTTGCCTTCTGTATGTTTGTACTGTGTGTGTGTGTGTGTGTTGCACAAACCCAGGCGGTGTCGACAAACACCAGATGGATGCGGAGCTCAGGAAAGAGATGATGGCCATTTGGCCCAATCTCTCTCAAAAAACTCTGGACCTGCTGGTCACGCCGCACAAGTGTAAGTTGCAGAGGATGCGGGCGGAAAGGGCGGGGCACGTTCAGGTGGCGTTGCTATGACCACCGTGCCCCGGGTGCTGTTTGTGCTTCACGTCACCCGAGGAACGCTTCGCCGCAGCCAGTCTCTTGTCACTGCTGCACCCTATGATACAGCCAGCACAGAAGTTCACGCACACATGCACGCACACACGCACGCACACACGCACGCACTCGCACACACGCGCACACAGAGTCACACTGTAAATGGATGCATGACCCTGCATTGTTATCACAGTGTATGCTGCCACATGCACAACACATACACAACTGTAGGTTGACTTTTTTTTTGCCAGAAAAGTCAACAGTATACAAACACGCATGTGTGCAACAGTAACTACAGGCATGCGCGCGCGCACACACACACACACACAAGCAGGCCGTATGCATGCAGCGCATGCACGCACAAGACATGCTCAAACACTCGCCAAGACTTCGATGTCGTAGGCCATATGGAGCTAGCCCTAGCTAGCCCTAGCTAGCCCTCTGACTCACTAATAGTACTCACTAACTGTAGCAGCAGTACAGTACATAACAGTTCCCAAGACAAAATCAGGCCCACTTTCAACAACTCTGTGCCTGAGATCAAAGGGTGCCTCACTATAGACCAACTCTCTATAGACGTCTTTTCACTCCAGCGCTTTATATCATATCAGAATGCATAGGGAATGCACGGGCTGTAGTTATTGGTGTGCAAGAACGCATGCGATGCATACAGTAGACGAGAGCTGCATTCGGATTACGATGTTGTATGGCCATGTGCGTTTGTTTACAGATGTAGTAGATTTAGACTATAGGGAGACATTGACACTATTAGTTGTTAATTTAGCGTGTGGTGTAAAGACAAGATTCACCACAGTAGAACGTTTTTGTAATTGCTGGTTTTACAGACATGACTCTAGACCATTTCACTCTTTTGATGAGCTAAAAAAAAACGTTTTTAGCCAAATTATAATTAATATTGATGATCAAAAATGTGTGCGAGAGTTAAATGATCATTCCAAGTAGGACCCAGAGATTGCCCAATATCAATCATTTGTGTACGGAATAGCCCTTGTTGTTAAAATTCAGAATTAAAAGGACATTTGTAATTCTGCGTAGGTTAAAATGCAAATGTATTTATAGTCGTGACCAGCTGCCACATTTGGGATAGGACAATTTACACTGTAAAATGATCTCCAGTCATGTGAATAAAATAACATAAATTTATTTTTAGTGAAAACGGAAGGGAAGACAACAGCCGTATAGTAGAGTAGTAGTATAGAGTATAATAAACAAGACATGCGTGAGAAATCTGTTTGTGAAAAGACTATTGGCTCAATGTCCATTTGTGTGAGAGAAACTGCGTGAAAGGGAGCGAATGCATCTCTCAGTGTGCCTGCCGTCCATCCCCTCCTGTCGACCATGCCTTTCGCTCAGGGTCCATACCAAAGGGTCTAATCTCGCAGGGTAACTTGTCATTCTTTCAGCAGCCACAGACCTGACAGTTGGAAAAATCTATGCTGCCATGATGATCATGGAGTACTACCGGCAGAGCAAGATCAAGCGCTCCCAGGCTCTACGCGACGAGCAGGTACACCAGCCCATAGGAGACCACCACCCACCTCTGGGCTGTCCTCGCACTACATGTAGTGGCATGAAGGCCGACTTACACACTGAAACCAGGGCTGTGGTTCTGAAGCCTGAGCTGTGACAACTTGACTGTCTGGACTCAGGGGCGGGAGGGGAGACATTGGTGGAGTTAGGTTCGTAGCTGTACTATGATTAGAGGCTACATTTATTCCGACGATGTTGAAATTACAGAGATATGTTTGAGTACCTGTGCTCCATTTGCAATTTAAGGACAGGGAAATTACACAAACAACACTGCCACCTGCTGGTTAAAATTGTACCTTCTATGTTCAAGCGTACATTATGTCGTCACATGATTATTTGTATGGATTCCATTAATATAGTTCAGATTTTGAAGGCAAATCAACTGCTTTATATAATGTTTGGATCAAGGCTTTCTTAAGCAAGACAGTATTGTTGTCACAGCTCTAGAAATGCTATGCCTCCCAAATCTGGGAACTTTCCTAATCTACCTGAGCTTGATTCTTTCTTCCCCCTGTGCTGACTGTTCTTTGCTAGTAAAGATACCCTCACAATCCCCAGACCCCATGCCTGCAACATTGGGACTGTTGCCCCCTGACTGTTAGCAATGCACCGTGGTAGCATTGCACTTTAGCCTACATGTAGCTCTAGCATCCATGTCTGTGAAAAGTGAGAGTGCATGTGAAGCCGCGCATCTTGTGATTGTATTATTTGACTATGTCCTGTTGATGGTTAAACAAAACTCTAAGCACACTGATACATTTGTAATGTATTTAATCAATTGAAACGAACGTCAAAGTAAAAATGTATGACTTGCTGAACATGTTGGTAGATATGTTTTTATTTCTTCCAAATAGTTAGTTAGGGGCCCCTCAAAACCCCTCCAAATAAAGCTATTGGAGAACCTTCTTCTCCCTTACATCCCTGTATTTCTGCTCTCTCCTTTGCTTCAAAGCGTCTTGGTTTATATGCCTTTCTGCTCTCACAAAGCCTCCCATTCCCCTTAGCGGTAGGATGTCAATGCCGGCATTGAACATCCTTCAATATTAGCTGGGAAATCACCATTATATCATGGTTTGTAATCATGTCATGGTAAATATACAGGTTGTGACATTATTGCTTTACATTACATACATTAGATTGTTTCAAATCTAATTAACAGCTAATTAACAAAACATAGCTTTAAGATGAGTGTTAGCATGTTTATTGGCATGGGTGATGTTAATCATTATTACATCACGTGAGCTCTTTCTCAGACATTAGATGGCACCACACACTCTCACCATGTCTTCTCATCAGCACCAGGAGACACACACACACACACACACACACACACACACACACACACACACACATACACACACGGGCGTTGGCCACAAAGACAACACGACACACCCAGCCTCATGTCACACAGCGTATGATGACATCCTTTCCAACTCGCTCGGCAAACCACACCATTTGCTGCGATACAGCCTGTGCCCTGTGCTAGTCACGCTGCCAGCACCGCCATCTTCCCCCGTTACCTACCACTGCTTTACCTGTGCTGTGCCTCCAAGAGCCCCCCCCCCCCGCCCCGTACTTCCATGCTGAGAGACCTCGCCCAGCAACCGCCTTCACCACCACCACTGACCACACCTTCCCACGACCAGCCTAATTTCCCTGGCAAATTTGCACCACCTTATTTGGAAGGAAGAGGAGAAGAGGAGTGGACTGTAGAGGCAGCGTGTAAATAGACGCCAATGTAGACGCGTGCTTTACATGTCAACATGCCGTGTGTTTAGTAGGCGGTAGACAGCCATGTTTGGAGAGAGCAAAATTAAGGTTGGGCACTGCCACTGTATGAGCTGCAGGTGTGTTATCCATCCAGCTGAAGGTACAGTATGCTCCTTGATTTAGGTCCGCAATAGCAATACCCCTCCCACACCTGACAGTTGACCCATCATCCAATGTGTGACATTATTATTATTATTATTAATAATACATTATTCTCCACCCCGCCACACGATTGAACGTTTTCTAAATTTAACTGGTGACCTGGAGCAGAGCTGTAGGATTGTATGTTTGCTATACCACAAATAAGGATTGTAGCTTTAAAGATATGGGCGTGAGGGAAGGATTTTACAGTAGGTGGATGTGTAATGACTGGATGATATCTATCCCTTGTACTTGTACGTATAAAACTGTATTATGAATTTCACCTGCCATGTTCCCTTCTACAGGATTATGTGCTTGCCTGCCCTGATATTTATATGATTCAGATTGCATTTATTCTCATTTATGTTGTATCATTATTGACTATACTTACCTGTACATTACGTGTTCATTACCATGTAAATCTACTGTTAGTTAAATAGATGAATAGATAAATCAACTGTATAGTAGCTGCATGTTCAGTCTGCAATATAGACACCAGCTGTTTTGTAGGCCTGATGGCCTGCCCTGCATCAACACAGTTGCTGCTGCTGTTCTTGGGTTCATGTTTGACGTGAGATATTGACATACAGCAGACACAGCTTATCATCCATTCCCTGAGGAGACATGTTTCCTAATGGTAACGTCTCCGCTCTACACACCTTCAGTCTAGCCTTTTGAAAACGATATGATTGTCACACTATGTCATTGGTTCTCTTTCCTTTAAAAGGAAATGTGCAGGTCATGAGGCACTTATCAATGGAATAACACAATGGCATACAGTAAATATACAGTAGGCTACTGTATACTACGTACTGTGAGCTTTCTGTGCAAATGTATTTAGAGATAATAAATGAAGCTTATCACTTATCAGTAATAAATGTTCATATTTTTGCAGTATAAATATTTCATAATCACTTCCTATTAATTTATGAACCCCCTAAAACCACAGTTTAACTTGTTTAACCCCTCAGGGGATGTGAAGTACCTCACAGACCACAGGAACTCCAAGTCCCAGAATGCAATGCTTCCCACTTTTTCATTCTCCTTGCTGACTGCCAGGCATCAGTTAATTCAAAGCCCCCTCCCCTTTCCCCTCACTATTTTCTCCCATTTCTCTATGCTGAGCCTGGCTCCCCCGACCCCCCCACCCCAAATCCGTTCTGTTCCTGCTTCCCTGCTAGTCTGCCTGATAGCCGACGCCGGCCGTGTTGTATATCTCACACAGAATCGAACGCCATTACTGTTTCAGCGCGTGGAGCCTCCCACACCGACGCAGGACGGGGAGCTGGGCCTCGTCAACGCCCTCCCTGCATCGCAGATGACACAATCCAGCGGCAATCTGTGAGTAGAAGAAGAAGAATGAGGCTTCTTTATTTAATACTTCCTCTCTTTCTCTCCTACTCTGTCTTTTCCCTCATTTGGCTTCCCCCTCTCACTGCAACTGAGTTAGAGGGGGAAGCTGGGTAATGGAGTCCCAAGTGGTCCAGACAAAGGGGACATCCCATAATGTATTAAGTAGGGTTTGAAGACACTGGCGATGGCAGTACAGAATACTGTATATGTGTGATTGTGTGTGGTATAGGCTGGTGGAAGGGGGCATCCCAGAGAGCCAGTCCTGGGTGACAGCCCGGGCCCAGGAGATGTCCCAGAAGGCTGGCAGCTGGAGCCCAGAGGGACACCCTGTGGACGGCCTGGGCAGCATGTCTAACTCACAGGTAGCAGACCTGTGAATGCGTCCGCACGCAGGTGGCTATAGAACACCTGTCGATGTGTATTATTGAGGGGTCCACTAAGCAATCTCGGATGGTATACTGACACCTACTAGCATAAATGCAGAAGTTCCAGTGCTACTACAGTGCCAGCCTACATACGCTAGCATAAAATAGCTCATTCTGGTTGTGAAAAGACTTGAATCTCCGGAGTATACCAAACATATTTCACAGGATATTTAAGATAGTAAATGTTTATTATATGTGCAGAGGGTACAGTATATAAAAGAATGTTTGTTCTAAAATATTATTTAGTGGACATGAATGTCCAGCTAGTGTTTTACATGCTCTTGTGCACACATATACTGTACAGTATGCTCGATGGAAACACCGTCAGCATTTAATAGTGCAATACCGCGTACCAAACAATGCTCACACAATGCTTTGGCCTCATTCAAATGCACTTTCATGTTGTTGTGACCAAATTAATCCCTAAAAGCTGACGACGTGTTCATGCTGAGAAGTTCACTGTATGCGTCTGATGAAATTATGGATTGCAGCTCAGTCACGTGCTCAAAAAAGTACACGTCTTCATTGTTACATGTTCTTTGAGTTACACATATGAGCAAAGCATATGAGCTGGTCTGGACCCGAGGTGCGTTCAAATTGGCAAACAACACTGAAGGATCACAAACATGATCAGTGAGTTTGCCACCAACGTTTGCGAACACACAGTCTGGGGAGGTACTTCTTGGTGAACACACATGGACGCTCTAATCTATCAATTTGGAATATTTACACAAATCCTGTTCGCCTCGAACGTTCACGGAATTTGAACGCACCTCAGGTGTATGCCCCTTCAAACTGGTAGAGATTAACAGTAGAAAGGTCAGTCGGGAGCCAGCAATGTTCAAACTTCCATTACTTAAATATGATTATGATAAAACATAATGTTATCAACCAGATTTGTATGACCTTTCTAGTGTTAATGTAGGCTATGCAACAACTACAGGTAAACCAGACCATGAATTACATTTATCTGTTCTTCTCTTAACATGTTTACAGCCAGTTGGCTATAGCTGCCTGATAGTAAAAAAAGTGCTGCTTCTACAAATTTCTATGGTTTAGGATAGTCCTGTTAATATTTGGCAATATGAACAACTGTCGTCACAACTCTGCATTGGAGTAAACTGGGAGTAAAGAATAACCCATGCTGGCCTGTTATCAAGCTGCCAATGTGCTATTCTGGAGAAAGTCTATTAAAAATCTTAAGTATATAGTGATGAGGTACAGAACAAGTTACATGCACGTTGAGATCAAATTCAAGTGGTCGACTGCAGTTATGTTTCAGAGACGGGTTTAACTTGAGTTGAATATGTAGTTCATGGCCGCAAATATATCTTGGAGCGACCCTCACCATAGAAATGGCACACATTGAGTAGTTTTTACCCCTGTCCCTCATCCACATCCCATCAGAGAATACCTCTTCCCCACCCTCACCCCAAAACCAAAATGTATTATTCTGACTCCAGTAGGCTGCTTTACTGCAGACACATACAGTATACCTATAGTCACCTATCTTAGTAGCTGATCTTAGGCAACAGCTGTTAATGCCTAGAGGACAGTATACAGTATACTGTAGTATGAATCACGTGCCAGGTTCATAAAAAAACTATTGAAACAGTAAGCAACACATGCATGCGCACACACACACACACACACACACACACACACACACACACACACACACACACACACACACTCTCTCTCTCTCTCTCTCTCTCTCGCTCTCTCTCACGAAATATCCCTACTAAACCCTGAATGAACCTGGGGCCAGTCAGGGGGGCCGTGGCCGCCTCAGCCCCCCTCCCGTTATTGGTCAAACGTCTCCCACTATGTTTTTGCAGACAGTAGAGATGAGAGAGATGGGGCGGGATGGTTATTCGGATACCGAGCACTTTCCACCAATGGAAGGCCACTGGAGGGCCGCCTCCATGCCCCGCCTTCCAGGCGACAACCAAGTGAGCACTTTGACCCTTCCGCTATCTCTTTCTCTTTCCTTCCTCGTTTCCTTACTCGTCACCTTTGACCTGAAACACCCAGATAAGGTTAGAGATCGTCTTGGGCCGGCCTTCGTACTCAAGGACTTTATGGTTGTAGGCGTGATTCCCTGAGTTCATAGAGGAGAAACGCATTTAGTTATGATTCAAGTATATGTAAGCTCTGTGGAGAGTGAACAATGGCAGACAAATGTATCAGGAATATTCCCTCAGTGACCTCAGGGTTGGAACGTTGCAAGAAGCTACATTTAGTGCAGGTATAAACAGTAAATGCACCTACTACTAGGTTACTACTAGTTTATGTTCAACAATGAAATACTGACGGCAAAGAATACAAAAACATTAGTGTGAATATGATATTTTAGCAGGAGGTCATTTTAAAACGACACATTCTTTGGCTGTTTGACCACAATAAACGCCACCCACGTGAGCCTACCAGGACCAAACACTGTCTGAAGTCCCATTCCTTTACACTCTCTCTGTTCATTTTGTCCCCTCATTGCATGAGTTGTGTTATTGTTGTCCTTGTCTACATCCAACACCACTCACATCCGAGACCACTCTCGTAGCGGGCATTGTGCTTGTCACACACATACACACAGCGTCTTACAGCCAGTGGACCAACATGAGCACAATCTCACCACTGCATACCAATGCCGTTTATTAACTGTTTTTGTTGACGCCCTTTTTTCCCAACCGCCTTTCCTTTCCTGATGGTTTGCCTATAAGCAGAATTTGTTTTAATCGAGGATGGAGCCAACCACTAAGGAAGGTTGATCATGTTACCACAGTATTTGTTCACTGCCACAAGGTTAAAACAAATATCCAAATACTTCAAGCCTCCGGATATAATAAGGAAATGAGCGCATGATTTGTGTCTGTCTACAAGTGCCATAAGTGTGTGTGCTCACTATATTTCCTGTGCGCTTTGTGCCTTGAATTATCACTGTTTCTATGTTATGTTGACGCCTGTCTGTCATCTCCAGTCTGATAAAGTTACGTGTGTGTGTGCGTGTGTGTGTGTGTGCTTCGCTGGTGGATGTTGTTGCCGTGGTGACTTTGGTGTCATTGATAGAGCATTGTCATGGTGATGCCCTTAGTGTCTGTGGTAAGTGTGTCTCTCTGTCCCACAATCACTGCTGCTTTAGTGTCTAATCCCCCCCCCCCCTCTCTCTCTCTATCTCTATCTCTGTGGTACATACACTTCACACTTCCCTGCCCCATTCAACCTCTATGATGTGCCTTTCCATCAATTTCTCTTCTCTTCTTTTTGTTTGGTGTGTGTGTGTCCCTGCCCTCTGCTGTACTTGTGTATGTACGTGTGTGTGTGTGTGTGTGTGTGTGTGTGTGTACACGTGTGCATGTTTGTCTTCTCTGTGCTCATACAGCAGCGGAGGAAAGGGAGGCAACGTGGCAATAACCTCAGTGTATGTACCCTGTCTTCCCTCTCCCCCTCTCTCTCTCTCTCTCCCCCTCTCTCTCCCTCTCTCTCTAGTCTTCACCATCTCTACATGGTTGTCTTCACCCCCACTGTCCTTCCTGTTTCCTTCAGGAAACAGTATAGTTGACGAGCTTCCGTCAGCTTGTTTGTATGCCGGAGCGGCCATATTCATTTATATTAATTGTCTTTTGCGACGAAATCTAATGCCGGTTTCTGAATCGATCACAGCTTTCTCCCAGCTGGTTGACCTATGCACGCGATGTCCTTCTGAGAGGATATAATATCTGCCGTATACAATGGCTTGCAATAGCTATCACTCTTCACAATCTTATCTGAGTTCTTATTTATTTTATTTTTATTTGAATCGCTGGTTTTCAGAATAAAATAAAATGTAGCGGTACTGTGATGAATCAGAAGCTTTTGTAAATCAAATCATATATTTCTAATAAATAATACGTCACTGATCACTGCTCGTTTGGCTGGCTGGTCTGCTGATAGGTTTCATAATTGTACTGTCAGGTTCTATTTCAAGTCAAGTTTATTTATACAGCCCTTAATCACATTGCAGTCTCAAAGGGCTTTACAGCCTACATTTCACATGGAAACTAACAAACCCCCCAGAGCCATGGAAAGAGAGTTACGCTAATGGAAGTTTTCAACATGGTTCATGGAGAGGCATAAAATGGCTTTAAAGGTTTATGGCATAAAAGTTCCAGGAACTGCTTGGTCGGCAATTTGAAAATATATTTACACAGATATATCTTTATTTTTGGTTAATTGGTAGTCAATAAATTAACCGATTTACATTTAAAATTGAGTGTATAAGATACTTTTAGTATTTAGTAACTTTCGGGAACTATTTTGAGGCTTTACGATCCGCCATTGCTGTGAAAAAACGACTCTCTCTTTACATGGCAACACCCCGTTTACCTGCTCCTCCTATTTTAAATGTATACATTTTAATGTACAGCATGTCTTAAATACATTATGTTATAGTATTATTAAAAAAAAAAAACATTTGAATGTTCATGTATTGGGAACATTGGGAACAACAATGAGATTTTTTAAAAAGTTTCTGGTTCATCACAAGTGTGACCAATGGCCTATTTTCATCCTGAAAGCATGAGCGCATTATGACTCCACATGCGTGCATAAAGTTAACATACTATACATAGAGTGCTATAGAGTATACAGTTTAACATACTATACATAGAGTGCCATAGAGTATACAGATTAACAACTATACATGGAGTGACAGCGTATAAAGTTTAACTAAAGGAAATGCTCACTCTCATCATAAGGATGCAGACTGGGTTTGGAATTAGCCTCTCTCTCTTTCTGTCTCTCTCCTACCAATGCTATTGCTGCACATTACCCGTGCCTGTGATGCTCCATGGCTGTGCGATGTGTCTCCGTCTGCATTGGCTCACCTGCATGCGGCCGACTTGTTCCAGTGTGTTGTGTGTGTTGTGTGTGTTGTGTGCAACGGAGAGAGAGGGAGAGAGAGCGAGAGAGAGCTCTGTGTGTGTCTGTGTGTGTGTGTGTGAGAGAGAGAGAGAGCGTATTGTCGCGGGACAATAGGGATTCTCAGTGCTAAACTTATGCTGCCCAGCCCGGTGGGATATCCCATAGAACGTCGTTCCTTGTGTGTCCATTGGCGAGGAATATCAAACGGTCAAACGTAGCGGTCTTGGCTGACATAAGGACCTAGCACTGAGCTGGTTCAGATGCAGGGGGAAGGGGAAGATGTAAATCAGTGCCAACGTAGGCTTTGGCCTGCTGTTCCATGCTGTCCCATGTGCTATGGTGCTAGTAACCTGGGCTAGTGGACTCAGGACAGACCCTATGTGCATGCATGGCTGGATGCCGGCACGTTGAACCCAAGCGCTTTGACAACAACTTCTGTCTGGAATGTTCCATCTTTAGGAGGTGTGTGTGTGTGTGTGTGTGTGTGTGGGGGGGGGGGGGGTGTGTTGATGGTGTTGATAGTGGGGATGGGGGGGTGACCCTTCACTTGGAAGCATGGAAGGCATGGCCTTTGCTCTCATCTGTCATGTTTTTCTTCTTATATACAGTATATATTGCTTTCTTTTTTAATATACAGTTTTAAGGAAGCATGATGGGAACATTTTGACTAATATAGGGGCATGTACGATGGGGAGGGAAAACATAGCAACCGTTAGACACATGACCCCACACAACCTGCCACAGACGGCACCTGTAACGTCACACGTTACTCAAACAACTCTGTATCATTCCCTCTCTCCCTCCCTCCGTCAGACCATCGCAGACAACAGCCCGATGAAGCGCTCCGCCTCGTCCCTGGGACACAGCCGGTCGGGGCGTGGCCACAGAGAGAGGGGCGGGGCGGAGGACTACGATACAGGGGGCACCATCCCCGAGGAGGGCAGGGCCTCCAGACACGGCCACCGGCGGAAAGAGCGCAGCCACCGCGCCTCGGAGAGGTCCCTCTGCCGCTACACGGAGGCCGACACAGGTGAACAAGCGTGACCGCATACTCGGAAACACACGCAAACACAACACACTGTTGGGACACTGTGGTGACAGCGCTCAACACTTTTTACACGTCTCACCATAAGTCAGGCAAACCACACCTCATGGAAAGCCTTCTCAGAAGAGCAGAGGCTGTTACAAAGGGGGATGGGGGGATCTCCAGACTGTGCCCATGTGTATTTGTAACAGGATGTCCTGCCAACTCCTATATAGGTGTGCTTTTGTTTTCTGTGTGACTCGTGGGTCAAAAAGACAGCTGCTCACAGGCCTAACTGAACGCCATTATCAGTGCCAACATCCCGTTTTTTTTCCAGGAATGTCCTAACCATTGTTCGATTTACCCTCCAGCCCGCTTAACATATTTTATTAGGTGGGGGGATATGTGTACACATGAAGCGGGGGTCCTCCCCCAGGAAATGTGTCTAATCTTGGTTGATACGCAATGCACCAAAACTGGCTGTTTAAGGAGTGAAACAATGAACGTGAAAGTCACGGCAACCAGAATATTCTCATGAGTTATAAAGGATTTTATTACAGAAAAATTGTATTGGCGCAGGTAAGATGAATAACCTAATAAATGCAAGTCCTGGCAAAGCAGCATTTAGGCTAAATACTGTGATGCGGTCTACAAAATCAAACCTGTCATGTGTGGCAGTTTATACACACACCATGACCACTAAAGTAAATAAATGAATGGCCACCCCAACCTGTGATTTCAAATTGAACTAGGGATGCCCTGGCCAGAACTAAGGGGGCCGGGCCATCCGGTGCCTCAGTGTAATTCGAACACTGGTCCTAACTGGACGATGCGGCACATTTCTATGTGCCTCCTGTTGCTTGCTTTGGAAAGGTGTCACGGACGAGGGCTTGTTCATTCTGTTAGCTGAAACAACCGTAATGACGTGGCAGCTGGCTGGGGGAGATTGCAGCAGATTTGATGCAGTATACTGTAGCTACAACTGTGATATCGCCATGTATGTTGCTGGTGCAAGAGATGCTATTCAAGCCCCCCTCCCTGATAACATATACATTAAATGTTAAAATTGATTGTGTCTAATAATGTAGTTAATCGATAATAAAAAAGCAGTGGATCATTGTTTAAGTAAGTCATACAACAACATCCAGTAAATAATAATAAATAATAATAATAAATTGTTTTCCTATTCCTAATACTTTTATCTTTAAATATTGGTTCTCCTATTCTTATAAATGTAGCACTTTATTATTATGAGCATTGAATTATATATTTGTAATGGTTTTTAGCCCTGATAATATTATGTTGTCATTATTCTAACATCATTTTTTGCTTACATATTGCCTGTTCATCTGTTAACAAATGTAGCCTACAGGGCCTTCTTGTTAGTCGCTTTGGATAAAAAATAAATTATGTAAATCTAAATGTAAATTTAGCCTATAGTTTCTAGTTTCCTCTTGCACATGCAGGCCGCCATATTAAAATGTTATTTGCTTACTTTACTTACTCTGTTCATCTGTTGACAAATGTAGTAATTGTTAGTCGCTTTGGATAAAAGCATCTGATAAATGATGCAAATGTAGATGTTGAGGTTCACCCTCTCTTCATTTGCTGCTCGCGTCCGATACAAGAGCTGTGCAGAGGACGCCTCTGCCCACAGAAACTCCACACAGCTATCCAATGAAAACCTGTATCCAAATATGGAACCGCAGCTAGCCTTAACTTCTGCTGTAGCATTTATTGTATTATAGGGAGGTATAGGAAAAGAAAAATGAGTTCAAGGAAAATAAATATAGAAAGAATCAAGTAAAAACTAGGCCAGCCTAGTTCCGCCAGCCGCCTAGGCCAATAACCATGTTGGGTCGTAGCGCATGTGCTTTATAACAAGGTCGGTCAGTCAGCTAGGTACATTTGCTTATATTGGCCGGTTCCCCTACATGTGGTCCGGCAAAACTATATATAATATAACACTATATAGAGTTTAACAAATATATATGTTTAAAGGTTAGGAGGCCAGACCCAAATAGTTATACGCGGTTTAAGCAGTGTGTATGCGCCACCCCCCCTTCTCCCCCCATCCCATCCCACACCTCCAGGCTTGGGCACAGACCTGAGCACCACCACCCAGTCCGGCGACCTGCCCCCCAAGGACAGAGAGCGCGACCGTGACCGCGGGCGACCCAAGGACCGCAAGCACCACCATCACCACCACCACCACCACGGCGGCTCCGTGGACAAGGAGCGCTATGCGCCCGACCACGGGGCCCAGGAGTACGGCCACAGGCACTCCCGGGAGAGGGACCAGGAGAGGGACCAGGACCGGGACCACGAGCGGGATCACGAGCGGGATCACGAGCGGGACCACGAGCGGGATCACGAGCGGGACCACGAGAGAGAGAGGGAGCGCCGCTGGTCTCGATCGCCCAGCGAGGGCCGGGAGTGCATGGCACACAGACAGGTGGGTTTCTGGGTGCATGTGCGTGTGTGTGTGTGTGCACGCGTTCTGGATGAAGAGTGCTGCTAATGGCCTATGAAAATGTTTTTGGGAAGAATTCTATTTTCTTTTATCAATATTATATGAATCTAATCTTTATTTAGTATTTATGTATACAGTATATCATGTTATGTTATTATGTTATGTATTAGTATCGTTTTCTTATCAATAAATATTGTGCGTTTATTTGTCAATGGTGTTTATGATTAATCCAACAACACATGTGATGCTGCCGACAGATGTTTAGCATCGCATGGGTGATGTTGGAGAACAGCATGATTTCCTATCCTTCGCAACACTGACAAAAAGGCACATTTAAACGTGTATGTGTGAAAACATACACGTGCGCCATGTAAACATATGAAGAGATATACATGAGCGCACATGCATTATCACTGACACAAATGTGTCTTAACATCAAACCATCATCCAGTCACTGTTTAACACCGTACAAATATGCATACTTTTGTATATTTGAACACTTAGTGTCATGCCTGGTGTTGGGCTGCTTTATTTTTTACACGGTCTCAACACTCCCTGAAACTCTGTAGAGGTTCCCGAAAATGTACTCCAAAGTATATTTTTGAAAATCAATAGAGTTTGGTGTGAGGAGGAAACCAAATTAGATAATTATTAGTGAACAGTACTGAGATACAATATATTACTGTATGGTACTGTAATCTAAATCTTAACCAAATATTCCACTATCAAATCAATAATATTTGTGATCCATTTCTAAATATCGACTGTGTACAGTAGTGATGCGCCGGCCGGATCGGGTGGGTGGGGACGATGAGTTCTGATAAAATTATCAGAATATAATGCGGTTGGGTTGGGTCGGGTCAAATTGAGGCAATGCAGCATTACGACCACGTAGTAAATATTAACCGAATCTTTGCATGCGAGCGGAGATTCTCCGATCCCCGCTGTCTCAAGCGTTTATTTGTCTGTGCACAAATAAACATCTGTGCATATTATGGCACAGACGACATTATAGCAGCTGTGCAGATACTCTCATGCCCAGGCTGTCAGTAGACTAATCTGCATCAGCCATACTGAATTATAAAGTTGGTTAGAACTGCTTAAACATTGTTTACTTAGTAGCATATACGCAGACGTGCTACTGTCTAGGCCAGTTGTCCCCAACCCTGGTCCTAGAGGGCCGCCTGGATGTTTTAGATGTCTCCCTGCTCCAACACACCTGATTCACATGAATAGCTCGTTATCAGGATTCTAACGACCCATTCATTTGAGTCAGCTGTTGGAGCAAAGAGACATCTAAAAGTGTTGGGAAACTCTGGTCTAGCTATGCAATCATCTAGCGTAGCCTATTGCTAACAGATAAACAATTAAATAAGCCTAGTTTAGCCAGGCTACTGCTCACTCATTTTGATGTAGCCCGCCGTGGCTCCAAAGACATTAGGCATAAGGACTTTGGTGGCTCTGCGCCAGTGTTTGTCCATTTAACACGTGCATTCAATTAGAAATCGTTATCTCTATATCACCATTGCTATACAGGCTCAAGCTGGTGGTTTGCGGGTTGGGTTGGGTTTGAGTAGTTGACGCATATTTTATGGGTGGGGTGGTGTGAGTTGGCTCTCATAATGGGTTGGGTGGGCGCGCATCACTAATGTACAGTATCTAATGCCAACGTATAACACAGTATTTACCTTGTGTTCACATTTTAGATCTCCAGAAATCAACCCTGTACCCTTCTTTTCTCCCGCTGTTGTCTCTTTCTTTTCTCCTCCTCTGCTGACGTGTTGATGTGGCTTGTCTCTGTGCGCCTCCCATCTGCTTTCTCCTCCTGTCTGCTCACACACACACACACACCTCCACCTCCGCCATATACTGTTGTGGTTCTTGTTGTACTCGTCTCCCCCCATCACCCCTGCTTCTCTACTGGGTCCTTCCTTTTCACGTGCCTTGTTTCACTGTTGGTGTAGGGCAGTAGTTCGGTGAGCGGGAGCCCCGTCCCGTCCACGTCGGGCACCAGCACGCCTCGCCGCGGCCGCCGCCAGCTGCCGCAGACCCCCGCCACCCCGCGGCCCCACGTCACCTACTCCCCCGTGGTCCGCAAGTCCCCTCCTCCTCCTCCCGCGCCGCCCGCCGGCCCCCCGCGCCACCACCACCACCACCAGGGCCGGCCCCCCCTGTCCCGCTGGGGGGGCTCGGCGGAGGGCCAGGACTACGACCCCCCGGCCTACGAGCAAGGCGGGGGCAACCCCCACCCACTGCCCCCGCCGCACCCGGTCGGCAACCCCCACCTGGGCCGCTCCCCGCCCAGGACTGCCCCTCCCCCCGGCCAGCGGCGCGTGCCCAACGGGTACCGCGCTCCCTCGCCCTCCGCCCAGCCGGGCCCGCACAAGGCTCCGCCCGCCACCGCCCGCCCCAGGGCTCCCCGAAAGGGCCTGCACGAACCCTACAGCGAGACGGAAGACGACGAGTGGTGCTAGCCTCCGGGGTGCAGCGGGGGGCGACAGAGAGCAGTGGCGGGCCACGGGGACGTGGAAAACAACAGCTTTCTTCTTCTGCTGCTCAGTGTCTGCCAGCGCAGTATGTGTGCGTGTGTGTGTGGGGGGGAACACAGGAGAAGTGAACCCCCGCCCCACCGACCACCACACACAGGCCCCCGCCCCCCCTCCCCCGCCAGACCTCAGCCTTCGTCGCCTCTTGCCTGATGCAAGAGGCGTCCGACCTTGACCACTAGAGCTTTCCTGAGGGCGGAGGCTGAGAGGCGACTGGACGCTGTATCTTTTTTCTGTCTGTGTCGGGGAAGCCTCCTGCATGGCCGTCCGCCACTCACCAAGATGTCAGTCAGAGAGTCGCCTGGGCGACAATGTAAAACACACAGCCACTTGTTTATTTACTTGTATTTATTTATTTTTTGCTTCTCAAAACTAACTCGTTATCTCAGATGCAAAAATAAATCCCCACCCTCCGTATTCAGAGGGATATTGATGAGTTTTATCATCCGTGTTTACTTCTAGGTAAGGACAGTATTGCCCTTCCACCCGTATGCGGTGGGAGGGATTAAATGGGCGGGAAGTACCCCGCCCCTTTCTCAAACAAGGGATGACTGGGGCAGTGGTTTGGTCACTTGTCTCCAGGAATAAAACTAAATGATGCCAAGCAGCAGGCACAGTTAGCCCTGGATGGAAAGGAGGTCAGAACAGGACAGGCTACGCCTAGCGTGACAAACATTAAAAGAAGATGAAACGGTATTTCTTCTACTCCTGCGGCTGCTTCTCTTCCCTCTTCTTATCTTGTACATCTTGGAAAACATTTGAAGCTTGAATCTTCTGTTGCACAACCTCCCTCCCCCACCTGCACCCACCTAACCCACAGTTTTTAGGTTTTTTTTACACTCGCTAAGTTATACACCTTGTGGAATCCTGCATGAATGATAAGAGAAAATAAATGCTAATTATAATAACAATGAGAATCCACTGTATGTTGGAGAGGGAGGGGGTGGGATTCCTACATTATTTTTGGTTTTCTGTGTGGTTTCTCTCACAATTAAGAATAAATCTCTCTCTCTCTTTCTCTCTCACCGTACTTCCTTCGCCAAGGTGTGACATAAGTATGCCCAGGCCTTTATGTATGGATTGTGATCTGTCTGATCTAAGGTAGACTAGTTATTTTCTCCGCTATACATTCTGTGCCAAATGCCACCAACAGAGTTGAGGATTTCACAATTCATCATTTGAGAGAGTCTATAACTGTTTTTCTAAAGCCGTTGACCCGGATATATAGACCGGAAAGCCGGTGGCAGTGCTGTAGCTAATAAAACGACATGCTAACGCTTGGCTAAATCCTCATACTCTATGTGTGTTGCTTTGACAAAACGTCTCAGTCTTCCAAGGTTAACACTTGGAGAGAAAGAAAGAGATTGAAAATATGGAGAAATTAGAGAACCCATTCATCTTAATTTTGTCTGTTGTTATAAAGTTGACAGTGGTTGAATAGAAAACAATGTAATTGTTTATGATATTGACGGTGATAATGTGTATGATGAAGAAAGAAATGTTGTGGATTGTGTTTTAGTTTTCCTTAACATGTTAGTTTTTCTTTTGAGACAGTGGATGTGCTGTAGTCACCATTTTTTATGACTGGTTGGTCTTATCTAGTTGAACTCTGAACCACCATTTATGAATGAGCAGATATGGGTAAATCATTCCACAAACAGGACTATAATATTCAACGGTCAAAAGGGTTCCCGAACCTCTTCAAAAACACCAGAGATTAAAATAAATGTTGTGACCTATAGATGGCACTGTATGCAATACACTGCACTGTTCATTTATCATTTGTAGTCTTATTTCTTTTCTATATCTTCTTCATATTTACTGCTAGATTATCTGACCTGTCACCATTTGTGAACACAGGCAGCCAAATGAATGATGCATCACCCAGTCAGTTAACATGCATGGTCCAGACATGGGACTGGAGTACTGTAGCTTGGCTGTACCTTGCCAGACTCCTGTGTAATGTCTATGTGTCGCTCCTGTACAACCTTCTTTGTTTCCTCTGTGGGTTTCTCTGTGTGCCTCAAACTAACACTCAAAACTAACACGTCACTTAGCCCCCACAACCATTAGTGGATATTAAGTTAATTTGGGACTGAGTTGTATCACATGTTGACAATGCAAAGAATGAAACTGCCTATTAGTCATTCTAAGCTCAGTGGGATACAGGGCGTCTCACATTAAAACACTCAATAAGGCACAACATATGTAGCTCCTGGTCATGGTGTGTGTGTGCGTGCGTGCGTATAAATGCGATCGAGCATTTCCTTTCCAATTTTATACTTTTAAAATGTATTTCCATTTTAGTTTATTTATATAATTTGTTTTTCTTTGTTATTGATTGAAGAAATATTTTGAAGATGTCAACATTATTGTCATTAAGTCATGGTTTGTTCTTCTTCTGCAATGGACTTTGTTTGTATATGTGTGTGTGTGTGTGTGTGTGTGTGTGTGTGTGTGTGTGTGCGCACCTGTGCGTGTGTTTGTGGGCAATCAACATACAATATGTTTGTATGTGAATAACCCCTACATATGAAACATGCCAATCCCCCTAATATTAACACACCATGTCTTACACTGATCTGTAATATCCATTGCTAACTAACCACAGGATGACTTTAAAAAGCAATGTGCAAGCCACTACTGATAAAAAAAACCTGAATCTTTTTAAGTACATAAAGAGTGAAAAAAAGAAACTGACAAATATCTAGTTCCAGAACTGCATGTGCTATGTGCATGCCACACCGTGGGTGAACAGTCATCTTCAGGACATAAAAGAATGAGCAGAAAAACAAATTCAGAGGAATAAAAAAAAAATATATATAAATAGATGTTTTTAAAAAAAAGCGACATTTTTCTTTTTTTCCTTCTATTTTTGAAAACAAAAAAATGTTATAAATATTACTAAAAAAACTAAACAAACAAACAAAAAAATCTAAAGGGTTAAAAACAGAAAATGAGGATTGAGAGTCAATCTCTTTTGACGTGGGGTGAAGGCACCATTAAAAAAAAAAATTTATAAAATAGACAATATACTGTATGTACCTGTATAGAAAAGAAAGTATACCGTTTGAAAGTTGGTGGTGTATTCTCACTTGGTAGGGAACACAAGAGACCTATGCTATGGCCAAATCTGGTGATAAACTCATTAGCCGGCTATACTGAACCTACGATCTTCACACACACCCTTTCTCTACTCTCTCAAACACCTCTTAATCTGTCACACTCTCAGCCTATGTCACCGCTGTTTCTACCAGTGCATTTTGTAATTCCAAACAGAATTCTTCCTAAGGAATAAAAATAAGAGAGAATGCACACCAGTTGTCTTGAGATGTGGTCATTTCTTATCTCTTATTGCACATCTTATTGTTTGTCTGTTATGAGGATGTTGAGCACACACTGTGCAAGGACCCTATTGGATCCCTCCCTATTATTCTTCTTCTTCTCCGCCTTATAATTTTATTAGGGGGCCTAAACATGCACAAAAACTCACGAAATTTTCCACACACGTCTTCCCCGGGAAATCGCCAATTTTAGGTGTCTCGCGAATGGGCGTGGCAAAATGGCTCGCTAGCGCCCCCTACAGATCAGCCCCCCAGAACACTTTCTCCTAGACATACAAAATTTCTGTGGAACATGTAACATGACCAGGCATACAAAAAAAGCTCTTGGAGCAATTCCATACATTCAACAGGAAGTCGGCCATTTTGAATTTAATGGCCACGCATCGTACTTTAACAAACTCCTCCTAGGGAATTAATGCGATCACCTCCAAATTTACTCTGTGCATTTTACACACTATGGGCATTAAAAGTTGTACAAACGGTGCATTTTCACTGATGGTCGTGTCCGTGGCGTGGTGTGGAAAATACATGATTCGCCATGAAACAGCAAGTTGGTATAACTTCTGTGTACATGCTCATAAATGCACCAAACTTTACAGGTTTGAAAAACGTCCCGCCCTGAAGACATCTGTATGCCAATATTTACATAAAGTTATAGCGCCACCTACTGGCAACAGGAAATGTCAATTTTTATGCTGTGACGTACTGCTCCTAGCTGGTTAGATTCATTTATTTCAAAACTGTCTCAGACAAGCCATAAGACCCTGTCGATGATATTATGTTGTTTGTCTGGGGCGTGGCGGCAAAGGTAAATCCTTTGCCAAGACGCATCAAATTGTTGTAACTTCTCCATACATGCTCAAATCTGTACCAAATTTGAATCAATTCATAAGATTACCACCTTGAACACATCGATATATCAACATTCACTCAAAGTCATAGCGCCACCTACTGGCAACAGAAAAAAAATTGTAACTTCTTCATAAATGCTCATATCTGTACCAAATTTTTATCAATTCAAAGAGCCCCACCCTGAACACATCTACAAGCCAACATTCACTCAAAGTCATAGCGCTAACCTACTGGCAACAGAAATATATACGTTTTATGCTTTCATTCCCTGCTCCTAGCAGATTGCCCAAATTTTCTCCAGAATCGTCTCACATAACACGCATAATGATTCATATCCGAGTCCGTGCCGCCACGCCCCGACGTGCGTCAAGGCGCGAGGGCCCGCCCAGTGTTGCTCCCAACCCTAGTGTTTTATTTGTAACTACATTATTCTTATACATATACATACTGCATGTTTGTACATGATCAAAACAAAAGCACCTCCTTCTTCAATGCCATAGGGTGCTGCCTCAGAAGCTCTGCCCCACACATTGGAAATGCATTGCCAAGGCTGGGATAGTGTTGTGTGGTCTGCACCACTTTGTTTGTGTTTCCATTTACAGAGCCAGTGCTGTGTGGAAACACAGCAAACAGAACATAGGGAGCTAGCGGACCGTGAAGAGAGTTTGAGAAAAACATATCACCGACTTTACCTTTAATATCAGACATGAAGAACAGTTGCACCGTGCTGTTTACATGAATCACATGAAATCACCCCTCAGCGTGAGGGTCAAGGTACGATGGGAGAGGTTGCTGAGAACCATATGGAACTATTAAAACATGTATCACCTGCTGCACCTATACTGTATCTTTACAGTGAACTGAGCAAATGTCAATATGAATTTTTCAGAAAGCATGGTGCGGAATTACAATGAATGAACTCAGAACAAATATTTTACTTGATAGAAATATGTGCTGCTGTACTCAGGTAAAGATTTTACTGCAGAGTAAATTTAGTAAGTAAAAGCAGGACTAAACTATATACATTTTTTTTTGTCATAAAAATCTGTACTGAGCTTGCCCAATTTCTGCTATATTTTAAAGTGTTTGGTGTGCAATATATTATTTTGCCCCCATCTTACTGTTATGCCAAAAGTCTGTTGTCATAACAGCAAAGTGGCATAAACAATTTAAAAGGCCCATTGAAATATCAATGGCTGTATTTGACCCTTTCATTACTTTTGAAGATATCCTTCTGAGGCTGTCACCTTTTTGTTGTGTAAATGAGGCACGCTTCAGAATGTGTGGGCAGGAAACATTTTCAGCTATAAACAAGTTTCCTGAATACACAGTAATACCTCACTGACTTGGCTTAGTGGTTTTATTCAGTGAAGCTTTGTTACTGGTACTAAATAAAGAGGACAAAGCCTACTCACAAATAAGATACTTATAAAAACACCAAATGGTTCCAGACATGTGGCTACACTTCCTCCACTTCATTGAGCAACACTCGCCACTCCCATTAACTGCAGCAAACATTGTGGGAACATTTTTAAAATGTTCTATACTTTCAAAGTTTGGAAGTACTTCAAGAACATTTTGAACATTTTTGGGGGAAACGTGTCGTTCAGAAGAATACTTAATTGAACGTTCAAAACGTTCAGCCCACTGAAAGCACCCTTATTTTTAGGAGTATATTTTGGATAATAAAGCATCTCCATTTGCATGTGTATCTGTATCTACGCAAGTAGATAAAAGTTTGTATTTTAAAACTTAATTCTACATGCACAATCACTGGTGTGCAATATATCATATCATTTTGCTCTATTGTTGGGTCAAAAATGTAACAAAAGTGTTGTGATTACAGCAAACTTGCATAAACACAGCAAAATCTAAGGCATATCTTACATTGACATCTATAAAAATGAACCTCACGGTATTAGACGTTTAGACCAGAGACTTTTGTAAGAAATCAAATATTTGCAGGAGTGTGACGGAGATCATCCATCCTCCTCTGGGAACCGAACCCCGATGTCCCACACAGAGCGGCCACTCTACAAGGCAGGCTATAACCCATGGGCTCCACCCTGCGTCACCAGAGCGTCCTATGAGGTTTTGGGAGAGTGAGGCACCGTTACAGTAGTACAAATTGTACAATTGAGTAGAGTATAGTTATGACGCAGGTGCACTTATCACAATATGTAAACGTTCATAATTTAATAAAGGGAGCAAGCAATATCAATATTGGGGCAGGAAATGGTCACCTATAGTCAAACAATAGTAAATTCAAAAGGTAAATATGTACTGCAGGGACAGATGGACTGCTAAACAGATAAGGAAGTTCAGACGCAGCCTACTGTACATTACTGTAAACAAGGACTGATTAGTATGGGAAGCACCTTGGAGACAACTAACACATGGGCAGGGCTGTGACAGGTGGAACCAATTATCTGAGACACCAGGGAATTTAACATGGTGACAAGGAACAGGTTGTGATGTGACAGCAATTGTAATGTATAGGTATAGTCAGCTATTGCAAGCTAAATGTAAGCTAATACACTTCTCGTGAAATATACCAAATATCTCTTCGCATTTCGCTAGCTTACCATACTCTGTGCATGTTTAAAACATAATCTGTTGCTACTATTCTACATACACCTCCAGTCTTGTCAGTCATATGTGATCTAGTCTCTTGCAATTTCCCTTTTAGATTTAGATAGCTCGCCTTTCATCAGTATACCGGCGATTACTTAGGCTACAAGGCTATACACAATAAGTAGAAGTGATTTTAAACCTATCTGCCCCTATGGCAGTTCATTACAACAATTCACAACAATTCTAGCTGGAACAGATGATGACTGCATGATATGACTATGTAGCCTTCATGGTGCCAAAGGTACTCGTGGAAAACATTTGGTATTTGCACACCACGTTGACCATATTCTGCAGCCCCTCCTCATTTACAGCGCTTGTAAATCATGTTGATCTATAGCACACATGTCATGCTGCATATATGAAATGTTACTAATTTACAAACAAATCACAGGTCTTAGCCATGTGTCGAATGTTGGACTTACTACAGTAAATTCAGTGTAGGCTACAGTATAACATTATTATAGAGTATGCAGAAAAAATGTGGGTCAGTGCAGAAAGGCAACAGTCTATCTTTCTTTCTTCTAGGGGCTTGTTTGGCGATTCAGTACTTGACAAGCCATAGATTCTACTATATTTTAACTGTTTGTATAGTCTTAACATAACTTTGTTAACTGGCATATTTATGCATAGATAGGTTATTCCTATGCAACACCATTTACATAATTAACTGTAATAGTTCACTTTAACTATGTTTTGTTTATGTAGCAGTAGATAAAGTAACATCCTGCAGACCTCGTCAAGTAATTTTATTTAGTGTTATTATTTTTAAAATGTTAGATGTACCGGGCGGCCGGGTAGAATGTGCCCTCCTATGAGACAAACCATTTAGCTGCTAGCTAGCTTGATATAATAACTATTAGTTAAAATCACTGCAGTGAGCAATCATGGAGAAATACCTATGTAAGACAAAATCATCAAGTGAATATCAGATCAAACTAGCTAAATTAAGAAAATGTGATTTTCAAATACCGGTAGTTCCAATGGCTAAGAATATATAGTAGGAAGCATATAAAAGTCCTTATATTCTTATATAATGTCTCTGAGCATATGCTTAAAGGTATTCTTTCTAACTTTGAGCTCAAATCAAAACAGTATTGCTCTGCAGTTCTCCGTAATAATTAGATACTTCTGCACAGCCCTGGCTCCATAAATAGTACCACAAACAAAGTGGCGCACACCGCTCATATCAACAATGCCGTAGCACTACACTTTGCTTCACAATGCATTTTGATATGTAATGCAACCCCGGGAAGGACCGTGAAGTGATACTGAGCTCGAAGTTAGCAAAAATTACTATTATGAGGAGGTCCTTGGAAATGTAATGAAAAAATGAAGTAAAATTTTTAAAGTTTGAGAACCCCTGTCTTACGGTATTGATTTTGTGTGGATAACATAAGTTAATTCATCCCCACTCACGGGCAAACTTGTATATCTGCTTGTTTGCTTTACCAATGTTACGATGGTAAACGATTGTAGAAGATGTCTACTTTGTAGCTGAATGTTATCAGTTCAATTCCGGACTGGTCCATGTTGTCAGATGTTGAGCCAGCAGTATGAAGTAGTGATAAATTGGTTGTTGGCACCAGGATCTAGAGGCAGTGCATATTCCTCATCTGGAATCCTGAAAAGAATGATGGGCTACATTAATTAAATTGATATGGTAATTTTGAAATGAACAAAACAATGGTAAACTATAATGATGCATAATATATATGTTCCAGGATAATTTACAAGGTGTTGATATTATGTGAATTATTTCCAGTGTAACGTTAGTCATCCAACTCTTATATTGATTGTATTTGGCGTTGGATTAGTCGGATAGTCCATCCATCCATCCATCCATCTTCTTAAGCTTATCCGGAGTCGGGTCGCGGGGGCAGCAGCTTCAGCAAGGGATCCCAAACTTCCCTTTCCCGAGCAACATCATCAAGCTCTG
>JAODOY010008881.1:0-29834 GCA_025399855.1 Forbesichthys papilliferus | reverse complement strand
CGTCCAGCCCAAACACATGCAGGGGGGGGATGCAGAGGGGAGATTTTGGACAGAAGGAAAGGGAGATAATTTTAAAAGGTGAGAAAAGGCAGAAGGAGCAGTAATATATTGGAAGAGGGAGGTAGTCACTTTGACTCCAGGGGAGGGGGCAAGAGAGAGTGATGGGGTATGAGGGCTGAATACAGAAGAATGATAGACAGGGATTAGGGGGTGGTGCCACTGAACACTGAAAAGGATATCCCGACACAGGGAGAGGGTCTGACACTTCAACAGAGCCACCTTACGAGGCCCAGGCAGAAAGCTCACTCTCTCCAGGGACGGGTGAGTTTGTGTTTCCTTCATTAGCCGTGCTGTGGCGACACACTGACGCAACCAAATGGGATTTACACGCTCGTTAACTCTAGCGCCTGTATCTGTATCTGTATCTGTATTGTGTTTTTATATTTACCACATTACAACATTTGTAACTGAAACGTGTTTATGCTGTTCAGTTGTACAGTGATTTATTGAATGTGTATCGGCAGAAATTGCTCTGGATTTTTTGACACTTTTAATAATTTGGGTAACAATTATGGGAAAAGCATTATTTAAGTAAAATGCAATTCTAGTAGGCCACAATAGCCTACTTTAATACTACTTTTCCTAATCCTAACCCACCCTTAAAAAAAGATGTTCAATAAAACAAAGGAAAACATTGCTGCGTCAGGTGACTGTGGCTGTAAAACACTTCAGTGTGTTTGGTTTCCTGTGTCTTTACTCATGCTAGTGTTGTAAACAGACCTTGACAGGAGCAGTGGCAGTAATAAAACTGTCGTAGCTCAAATTCAGAAGCTCTAAAATCGACAGCCACCATGCAATTTCATTGCATGCACCCTACAATAATTTTATTTTCTAGAGGAAGGAAGGAGCAAATAGACTATCTTTACAAAAAATCCTATTTAAGAGATTGACTCAGTATATTACCGTAAAAATACACCCTAAAAAGCACTTAGCTTATCAGTGACATCATTTTCTCTGGAGCCTTTATGTGACTCATAGCCAATAAATGAATAACTCTTGACATGTGTTTTTATATAACAAAGTGTTGTAGTGCCACAAACACATTGATGGTGTGAATGGACAATTTATGTAGTGGCATTGAAGTAACCAAACCAGTGTTTACATAGAGTAAGCATACTGTCTTATCTACAGTAGTGGGTAGAAAGTTTCTACAGTATACTCAAAGAAAGTATATTGTCATATTAACTCAAAGATCGTATTCAGGACCGCTCAAGGCAACACAGCCACTAGTCTGTCCTTTTGCATTAAGATGTGAAATTTAATCGCATGCCCCTTGCTGCGCGCAGTCAGATTTGACTTTGAAGTGTAATTCAAAGTCTCAAGGTGTTACAGATAAATTGTGCTTTGCTACCCTTTCCCTAACTCTTTCGGCCACCCTTCTCATTTTGAAGGGAACTGGAACAGGCAAACCTATAGGCTGGAATCCACCGAGCCAACCACGTCCAAATGCAGCGGTGCTAGCGGTGCTAGCGGTGCTAGCGGTGCTAGCGGTGCTGTTTGGTGGATTCTGTTGGGGGACTGCTGCCATCTTTTATGGGCATCTAAGTCGAGAGGTGGGGTGAAAGAACGGGCCACATGAGAAAAACATAAGGACACACCCTTCTGAAGAATTTCATTATACAATGTGAATTACATTTTGGACAGAATATGACTATTATATTGTATGTTTACATACAATTATTTGTGATGAAATAAATACAATTAATATTAGATTTTGTTTAGTCTTTCTTTCAACTTACTTTTTCAAAATGTTCACTTAAACATTATGAAGTGTGTAAAACAATCTATAAATGAAACACATCTTAAACTAAACTATTAAAAACATTAGGCTGTAGCTTGTTATTCCCATCTCGTGTTTCCTACATGCTGAAATGTCTTGTTTGACTGATTTCTTTTTAGTTAAAAGGGACACAGACAGGTCAGACCAATTTACACGACCATATCTGCAAAGTTCAGCGGAGTTGCTCTCGTTGGGCTTACCCCAGGGCATGACCAATACGCACCACTAATATGTAATATGCACAGTGCCACTGAACTACCTTCAGCGGGGTTCTTCATCTGAATGTTGAGGCTGGTGTACTTTGAGTGTACTTCACTCTGACTCAAGTCTGGACCCAGCCTTCAGACCGCACTATTTAGGAGTGGAGCTACAGTATGTAGTGCATGGTTCCCCACTAACTACAGTAAGTGTGCAGAGGGCTCGCTGCTTTCTGGGAATTCTTTTGATTAATAATCCTGAATCCCAAAGTCACCCTATTAATATAAATTAAAGTGCTGCAACGACATGTGTAACATTATCCCTGACGGCAGAGGGGACATGAGACAGAGCCAGTGGCTTTTTGTGCAGACAGCTGATTAAACAGCACAAACACCTTTCACATCTGCTGCTGGGCTGTGTTGGGGACTGGTTTGACAGTTTGATCCACGGGCTTGCTCAAAACCACACACACACACACACACAGTGTCTATGTGCCATCTGAGGTTTCATGGGAATAAAAGTAGCGGCTGAGTTGACAAGCACAGCACACACACATTAGTAAACATTATGCACCGTACTGGGGCTTTTCCACCACACGACTTGATGTTACATGAGTCTACGCTACAAAACTCCACTCACTTGTGGCACCATACTGTTTTCTATTGCAGATAGTGCCATTCAATGTTGCTGGTCGTTATAGCAACACTGCTGTTTGGATCACTCTGGCCATTGTGGTCCTTTATAGACACTTTATTTTTCAATGCACATGATAATGTCCTTCGGTAGCTGTGTGCGGCCAATAGTTCAGAGACTTTGCCTTGCTTAATTCATTTAATCAGCAACCAAACGCCTGCACCTCATGATCATCATCATGTCAATGTGGTTTTAAATGTTGCCATTAAATAAATATTTAATACAAAACTTTAATTTAAACCTATACAAACTTCACAATTTTAAAATGATGGTGTTGTACAGTATGTCCCATATTCATGAATGCATTATTATTGTATTATTATTATTAATATTATTAATCATCTTTATTTGTATAGCACTTTTCATACAGAATTGCAGCTCAAAGTGTTTTACAGAGAGGGAATAAATGCACAATCGTGGTTCCCATGAACAAATACAGAAATTCAGAAAAACTATGTTAGTAAAAATGGTTAAAGGAATCTGATTAAAGAAATCTAAGAAAATATTTAAACAGATGCACAAGTTGGTAAAAAAAACAAAACAAAACATGCACATAGCAACATGCACATAGCACCATGCTAATCCGGTGGTGGAAGTGCCAGATGTTTATTCCAGTAGCAGTTATTAGTTATCAGTACATGTCTTTTATAGATGGTTATCTCCCCTTACCTCAGTGTAGGCCCATGTTATACAATGAAGCAGTTAATCTTCAATTTACTATTTTCTAACCAATCAGTAATCAGTAGGCAGTGTTTCCACATCACCTATTGGTATTGCCTCACCTCAACAGAGGGGTACCAAGTACCATGTACGAGCGCCATTGGTGTAAGCACAGTCAACTTTAAATTGCAGACGTGTGTATCTATGTATTATATCCACACACACACACTCGCCCACACACCCCAAATATACACATTGCATAAAACTAGTGCCACATACAGGAAAAGGCGCATCCACTGATCCATCAATTCCCATTGGCTTGGTGAGGGGGGATTTATTGACTGGCAGAGTAAATTCAAGGCTTACTCACTGTCAACAACACAGCCCGGGAGGCAGTCTTCTGGAAAATCTAGTTCTGCAGTGCCAGGTCCTTCCACATAATTCCCCTGTAGGGTTGCTTTCTGTTATGAGCCATGCTCAGTGTGGTTCTGTGGCGGCTCGGAGACCTATCATTACGCCGGCTTCCTGTGGCCAGAAAGGCAGATCCAATCTATAGCACACAGAGCTGCAAATGAGATCCCCTCTGACAACTACTTGCCCCACCTGTAATTACAGAGCCATTTATTAGCCTGGGTGTTTTGGTTAGATTCTGTGGGAACAACGCTCATATTTAAGTAGGCATCACAATGCTAATGTGAACATTTAACATGTGACTGGCTAATACTATGATTTTTGCTAGCATCTGGTTGGCCAAAGGAATAGCTAACAAATTAGATAATATGAATAGAAATGATTAAATAAATACATGACATTTTTTTGAATAGCCTTCAACTTTATAGTGGGATTTTGAAGGACTTTTGTACCATTGTTAAATTCTCACCTACGTATCTTATTTTCTGTATCTTAAGAATAGCCTAAGACAATAGCCTAAGATTCATCTACAGATTAATGAACCTATTATCTTGTTCGCAGTAGGTGCTAAACCGGTACCAGTTGTATTCATTTACCACTCACTTCCATTGTTTCTCATAAACAATTCTAATGTGTCTTGTGTTTACAAAGCCACTTTCTCACAATGTTGTTGTTTACATCCCACCTTCCACAAATGCAGTGTCGGCATGCGACATCGTACACTCTTCTATCGCAGGAGTGCAGACCCAGCATGCAGCACTGCCCTTGTTCTCCTCTTTGGGGACTTCATTCATGATCGTTCTCCTCTCTGGGGACTTGACATGCTCCACTCACTCATTCCTTGACCAACTCTACACAGTAGTATGTGAAGTGTATCACCAGATACAACAAAACACTACAACTGCTGTATGTTAATGTCAGGAACGCATACTAGACAGCCCACACTCCATACTCCACATACTCCACAGCCCTCCCCCACTAGATCAGATCACAATCTGGTTCACCTAATGGCCTATTACAAGTCCATTGTCCGACAATAGCCATCTGCGGTTAGAACACTCCAGTATGTTCCCAGCCTACAATGGAGTCTGTTAAGAATGGTTTGATCTCACAGACTGGGGTGTATTCTACAGGTCATAGAATGACTAACTCTGACTGCATTACTGTTTACATTAACTTTTACACTGAAAATATTGTCCCAACAAAAACAAGCTGCTGTTACCCAAACAATAAATATTGGATAACCAGGGACATTCATCTCCATGGGAATAACTAGGAGAAGACCTTCAGACAGAGAAGAGGTTCGAGGTCACCCAACTGAACTATGGTTTGGCTTGGCAACTGCCTTCCAGTCCCCTCAACTGTCAATTATCCCTCAACTGTCTCCTGCCTCCGCCCCCCCATAGCAGTGAACACCAGCCATCCAGACATGCGTCCGCAGACTGTGTATTGAAATGACACAGTTAACAGATAACAGAGGAGGAGGCCAGGTGTGGCTGTCACGGGTCGCAGTGTGCAGCACAGAAGCACTCCATGCAGGGAACGGGTCCACCCATTCACCCTCTACACAACAGACTACAGGTATGACTTTGAGGGCTTCACGCTCTGTTTAAGGGTCTTGTGAATCAGTCAAATTAGTAGGCTATAGTTACTGCTTCAAATATATATATCACTTTTTTAAATCATTATATAAGCACTGCGCTGTCGCTGCACATGGAATCGAACTTGTGTAGTGCTAATGGACGGAAGAGGCTGAGACTACAAGTCAAATGAACCCATATATTGTGCTTGGTCTCCTCCTGGTCAGACCATGTCGTAACACAGATGCAGGTTTTGTGTGGTGCTAGTTTCCAAGCAATAGCTGAAGGAGCACTAAGTATAGACTAATCCAAAATCACACTGCTAACCTTAGCCTAGCACTAAGCCAGTGTCATCACTACAATCCTTTTTGTACATTTTAGAGCCAGAAGAAAACAGCGTAAACATTGCCGGGTATAATAAAGCATGTACTGTATATCATGTTTAACACCCTTAACTGAGTAACCCTGGACCTGTGGCCAACCTTTGGCATCTGGAGAAATAGATTGGCAGCAACCCTGAGCACATTCACAAGGTTAAATAAAATGTTCCCCTCAGACTCGGGTCTTTCCTCCTCATTCTATGGGTTTCCACACTGCATGCAAGGTCACTTTATATGATATATTGTGGCATCTTTTTTGACTTAATATTTATTGTATTTTGTATTTTGCTACTGCTACTGCTACTGGTCCTTTGAGTAGAAAGGAGCCAGTTGAGGTGGTACGGGCATCTGGTAAGGATGCCCCCTGGGCGCCTCCCTAGGGAAGTGTTCCAGGCACGTCCAGCTGGGAGGAGGCCTCGGGGAAGACCCAGGACCAGGTGGAGAGATTATATCTCCACATTGGCCTGGGAATGCCTTGGGATTTCCCAGTCAGAGCTGGATAATGTGGCTCGGGAAAGAGATGTTTGGGGTCCCCAACTATGGATAAGCAGAGGAGGAGGATGGATGGATGGATGAATTTTGCTACTGCAATGTCCAATCTTACCCTCCCGGAGGTCAAGCAAGTTCTATATTTTACAGGCAGCAGCAATATCAACCTATTCTGAAGTATCGTGTTTGTTGTTTTATTTCTTATGTTGAATGTTAGCATACAAAAAATAAATATATGATTGATACATTGATGTGATTTATTTGTACTATAAATCTTGGCACGTTTCATTTTTGTTTTATATTTATGTTATGTAAAAACATTAAACAAAAGAATGCTCTTTTTTCTATGTCTCACTACGACATTTAGATTTCCCTGCATCACTTAGAATTATAATAAGGATCACTGTGAACTAAAAATAGCCAAGTGCTTTAACTCCCTCTGCAGTGCAGAGTACATGGTTGAAAGGATATCAAAGGCCACAGTCAATGACCTTCTTGAAAATAAAAGCATGGCCTTCGCTTATATGGTTAATTTGCCAACTGAGTGCTAGAAATAGCTAAAGCTAAATGAATGAAGTTCTGAGAATATAATTGGCACATTTCACCACATCATTACTCTCCAAATATTAGCCTAGGTAATCTATATGAGATAGGGGAATGTTAGCTGAGCCAATTATTGCCTATTCAGCATGGTGATTGTTTGCTTTAAATGATGTGATTTTGACACATACTTTGCCATCTGGTCAGGAGCATCAAAGATGTGATTGCTGTCTTACAGCATCATTGAATAGTTACTAGTCATTGAAGCAAACTATTACTCAAAATAGGAATTTTATTTCACAGGAAGGAGGAAGTGCATGTATTTATTCAGAAAAAAAATCAATTTAAGAGGATGACTCAGTATTACTGTAAAAATAGACAACCCTAAAAGAAGAACGAAAATAAAAGAAAAACAAAAATGCTTTATAAAAAGCAATTCTCAACTTATCTGTGACATGGCCATCTTTCTGTTGCTCATAGCCAGTGAACTCTCGACATATGTTTTTACATATAACAATGTGTTGTGCAGCATCAAGAACACATTGGTGGGACAGGACTCTTTATGTTTATAGTGAGGTGGAACACAAAGATGACATATAAGCACGCTTTACCTAATGGGTAGAAACCTTTTAATAACCTTATCAACAACCAATCAAAAAATACAATCCTAACAACAACAACTCATTAAATAAAACTCAAGAAATAGTGGTGGGTCTTCTGACACTGCTTAAAGCTGCTCAATTTGACACTAGATGTCATAGAGCAAATTCATCTCAGACCAAAACAAATTATTTGTGGGCCACACACACACACACACACACACACACACATGCATGCGCTAACATGCACACATGGCCACCCCGGTTATAAAAATAAAGAACAGAGGAGTTCGTATTACAACGTATTACAACACAGAGCGAGAGGGATAATGGTGTCAGCTCAGAAATCAAGTACTTCACTATACTGTGTCTTTACATCGAAAATAGCTGTTTTCTGCTATATTAATGTTTAAAATATTGTACTGAGCAGTACACTAACATATCTTCATTTTTAACCAGGACTCTGGGAAGAACTGGCATGAATAACAGACAACTGCTGCTCTGGAGCCAATTCACTCTAAAGAAGTTATCATCATACTTAGTTTTGATGGTTCAGGTTAGAAAACCTATACATATCATGTACAGTATAGTCTATGTATACATATGAGCAACACTATTTACTGCAGACAGAGTGGTTAAACACCCAAGCTTAAGGGAGAACTATACATGGAATGAAGTGTAGAATATAATAATAATAATATTTGCTTTGGATACTTTATGTGTGGTGAATTGACAACAAATTAATCAATTTGTAGGCTAATCACAAAGCAAAGATCCTTACCACTGTTTCGATGAAAAGGCACATCCCAAAGACAATAAACAGGAAGGGTAGAACCACTTCCTCATAACACATACGGGCTCAGATTCAGACAGGGAAGTCAATGAAAGGCAATCTGCCTTCCTCTGACAGGGCCTGGCTGGTGATAACGCCAACCACTAACTCATCTCTCACCTCTAGCCAGGGTCAAACACAGCAGCAGGCCTCAGTCTTGCCATCCAGGATAGATGAAGTACAGACACTGTGATGCAGAGACAGAGATAGACTAGGACGAGCAAGGGTTTGTCCTTAAGCCCATATTCTCTTGTGCTCGTCCTTCTATCTGCTGTAATGCCAGAATGCCCCTTCACCAATCAATACAGCCTTATCTTATCATTGTCTTATCATAATACTTGCATTGTGTGTGTGTGTGTGTGTGTGTGTGTTACAGATCTGTGATTTAATTAAATGTACCTTTTTGTACAGCAACTATCGTACTTGCTAATAATCTTGGTATGCGTACAGTATCTGTAATAGTCCAAACACTATTTGGGAGGATGAAGGTGGAGAACATGGGAGGAGAAGAGGACGGCCATGGTTCTAACAGGCCCACCTGATAGTGAGTGAACCATCAAAGCCAGTAGTCTGCGGGGGGCGGGGGAGAGGGGCTGGGAAATGGCTGACACCGCCGTTTGATCCGTCACAGAGCTGCTTGTTTTTTAACTAAAAGCTCGGGAGCCGCCTCTGGCTGCCTGGGGCTGGCTGAAGTGAGGTGGAGAATACATACAATACTCCCTCTCTCTCTCTCCCTCCCTCTCTCTCTCTCTTTCTCTCTCTCTCTCGCTTCTTATCCTGTACAAATTGTAAGAGCTGCTTTAGGCATTGTATAGAAAAGACATCCTGTATTTCTGGCACAGCCTGCATGTTTGTGTGTGTGTGTGTGTGTGTGTGTGTGTGTGTGTGTGTGTGTGTGTGTGTGTGGTGTACTTAACACATGCATGGATGAAGGGGATGCTGTTCTTCTATCACTTCGTATCACAAACACAGCGGCGTTTCCTTTTGAGGAGGACAAAAGGGAGAAAAGTGTTTCTTCGTCTCCTTGGCGGGAAGGTTAGCTGCGTTGCAGCGGAGAGGAGCTACTGTGAAGGTAGCGCATGCACAGAGCGTCCACAGAGCCAAACGCACGGGGTGATTTGCCTACATCTGTTCACTGGGTTGGACGTTCCGGTGTGTCGCACCCAGCGGAGAAGACACCACTGGTATCAGTGATGATCTACAGTGTAATGCCTACAAATCAACACCAAAAACACATTTCTCGGTATCGCCCTTGCCTGTGCCAATAATGTACCTGCATGCATGTAAACATACATACACATATATGGTGTGAATTAAAACATATCATACACGCGACGCGGGGAATAGTCTGGCGGTCACCCGTAAGGTGCGGGGAGTTCCCCCAAGGGCCTTCAAGTGAATTGTCCTTGAGTAAGATGTGTAATTCCTACTTGCCTGTAAATCTACACACTGCAATTAAAAAACAAAATAATGCTAAAAGACCTAATTGTACAGTGACATTACTCACAAATAGACTTCCAACGAGCACATTCCAATCAAACAGAAACACGTGACAAGTGTAACAGGATAACCCTAAGTGTACTTATTGTTATTGCTAGCCATTATCGCTTGTGTTGGTGAAATCTGTCAAGGTTTTTGGACACTGGAGCACTCCCCCGACGGTCTTAGCAAAGACCATCAGGCTACAGCAGGGAGGAAGAAGCTTCTCTCCTATCTATCTATCGCTATCTCTCCTTTCTCTTCCTCCCACCATCATTTCCTCCCACCGGAGCGCTGAGAGAGATTAAATACAGCTCAGCTGGGAGAGAGAGAGAGAGAGAGAGAGAGAGAGGGAGAGAGGGAGAGAGCACTGCAGAGTAAAGTGACTCACTAAATAGCTACTGTGTGTGAGGTTAGCGTGTGCATGCGTTTGTTTTGTGCGTTCATGCGTACGGGTGCATGTGTCTGTGTGTGTGTGTAGGGCTGTACCCTGCTATCTACTAAGATAGAGCCAGATGAAGGACGAAGGTTCTTGCTGTGGTGTCCACCCACATTCCTACTTCATCGCTGAGTTATTCTGCTATTGTCTCCTCTTCCTCTTCAGATAGAGAACACCCCAGTATTACTGTATCACAATGGAGTCATTCCAAATAACTTAACAAGTAGCACATAGTTGACATTTAACAGTGAATTACTGGAAAGGGTGTAACTTTGTTTTACAAATTATGATCTACCATCGTATGTATAACAGTGGACATAGGTGTATTTTGTATGTGCTTTATTAGCTCACTTTAAAAGTCACGTCATCTATTTCCCTTTCAGATATTTACGATCTGCTCAGAAGCAATCAATATTTCGGTGCCCAATGAAACTGTATGTTCCATGCACTAAACATGACAAGCTCCATTATGGACCCATTATGCGGTCTCATCTGAAACGCTTCAGAGGAACAGGTGATTCACAGAAGGAGAGTTCACTCTTCTGTTGTGTTTGCTGGCAAGTAGGTTTCCCTAGTTGATCTCACAAGCTGCCATGTGCCCTCCAAACAACCATCCTCTAGACTCATACATTACATGGTCTGGGCTACAGTTCCTGCTAAAAATATATATTCAACAAGCATGGAAATTGATAACAGGTTCTGCCCATGTTCACTGAACTGTGCTTGTTTTTTTTTACAGCATAGCAAGGCTGTTTTGGTTGTAGAGCATGAAAGTGAGGCATTTTACTTTACCTTTACTATACAGTACTTTGCACTTGATTCCACAACGTTAAACACTAATTCAAATTATTTTAAAATAGTTTACAAAATGCTAACATTTTAACTGGTATAATTTGAATTCAAATTAGGTTAGCATATCTAAAGTGCTTTCATATGCATGTTTAACACATTTTGGAATACATTAGTAGAACATCAAGCAGCAATATAAACACTATTAACAGCAACCCCAAATGCAATGTGTTATATAAAATGTAGCATATTGTAGCATGAAAACACTGGCAAAAGCTTCCTCTGTTTGTACATGAAAATCTCCTGTCACAAACAATCAGAGATATTACATTTTAGGTTTACATAATTAATCAGTGAGTCAGTGAATAACGTATGATCCAAGTCATGAATTATATTTGCTCATATCATTACACTGGAATAAACTAAGAATATTCTGCTTTCCCTGATTGGGTTGCCTTGGGACCGCTTCTTTTCTGAACCAAATGATCTATACGTACAAAAACTAAGGGCATTTGTTTTTGGAAGATTATTTCTTTGTTGTAACAATGCTTCTTGGCAATAAATCTCATACCATTGCACTGCATGCTGTAAAACTATCTCACTTTGTACAGTACTAGCTTTGTAAAGACCAGGCCATTTTACTGTATGTCTCATGTGACAAATTACAGTCTGATTTACTGTAGAATGTTTTATGCAGTGATCTATTCCTGCCATATTTAGTACAACTTAAATGAAGGCTGTGCCTGGTTGTGTGGATATGGTAATTTTCCGGAGACTTCAAGACTCTACGTACAGTATGAACTATGAAATCACCTCAAATATAGGTTCACAGATTCACTTTCCAAAAACAACTTTCACATGTGGTATTTTGTGAACACGTTGAATTTATGTTTCTTTTTTTTGTTGTTGAGAGAAGCATAAAGCAATGCGTATGTGAATGAGTCATATGAGGATACGTGAAACAGGAGTAACGGCCTACATGAAGCTCTCCAGCTAGTCACATCTAGAACGTCGGTCTAGCGTGTCTTCTAGTGCAGATGCATGCATGAAAGGCTCAGCTCTCTTTACATGCAAATCCAGTCCATGTGTCTATGAGTGTATTTTATCTCGCAGTGGGGTGGGGGGGGGGGTTGCTGGTTGCTAATCAAGGGCCTTGTGAAAGCCAAAGGAGCGTGATAAGAAGCTGGGTATAATGCGTCGTGCTCACAGCCTCTCTCCGTTTGAACACACACTCATTTTACAGCCTTTTAACTTTCAATCTGCCCGCCGTTGCTTTCCCATTCTTCCCTGACGTTTGTAATTTCACATCGCCTCCCGGTCGCTATTTGAATGCATGTAATGTATTAACACTTGAGATAACGTATATCAACGACACTGTAAGGGACAGATTTAGCGTTGTCAGACTTGGGTTTTTAAGAAAGATGTTGAACGTAGCGTGTATCTTGTATCAAAGAATTACACTTTTATTGAGTTGTGGAAAAGACACAGTGTATATACAGTATATACTTTTCACTTTATGCTGGTTGCAGGAAAGGTTGGAGAGGCATGCTGTTTTCTGATTGGCCCCTACTATTAATAAAAAGAACACATCAAACTCACCGACTGTCTTCTGCTTATGGCTCCAGTTCTCCATCCTAACATATAAGTAGACATGGAAATGTCTCTTATTAAGACAGTTTTCTCTCTGCACGCAGACAGACTTCACCACTGCCTGCCATTAGCCTGTTATACTGCTTCATATGTTTACCCTCTGTGCTCATTATTGCATGTAGCCGTTGATGTGTGTGAAAGCCCCTTGGAGAGAAAGTGCTTCTTTCTCTGTGTATGTTTTGCCCTGTCACTCGCTCACTTATTCCTGCATCCTGTATGTATGGGGGGGTGACAGTTTGTCACAGGGTGTCGGGCTGTTGAGTGCCATTGAGCAAACATCGCCTCCGCTAATGTGGCCTTGTCTGCCGCGGCATGGAGGTTGAAATATCTGCCTCTTGTGAACAGTTGCAGGGTAAATTGCTGCGGGGCTTGCAAGCGGGAGGAACCGAAGCAACGAGCGAAAGCAAAAGCAGGAAGAACATGTACTGTATATTTGTGTGTACAGATTGTGTGTGTGTGTGTGTGTGTGTGTGTGTGTGTACGTTTGGGGACTTGGCATAGGCAAGTGCTTCTGGGGTTTGGTGGCCTGGGTGCTAATTGCAAAGTGACTACTGGGAATGCTTTTCTGAGCTCCTCACAAAGCACTAGAGGAATGAAACATGGCGTCTGGCAGGAATCTGCTCACACTCTGCGCTCATGCAAAATGACCACGTGTGTGACCTGGAAGCACGGACCACACATATATAACATATAACAAACCTGGATGGCAACACAGCATATACTGTGAAATGATTCATAATAACCTTATTGCTAATAATATCCATACAGGACAGTCTACTGAGGCACAGGTTATGTATTAGACCTACAGTATAATGCATTTTACCAGAAGGATCACAACAACCTAATAGCTAACAATGTTTAATCGATCAAAACTTATGTGAGGAGAACGCTAGTTGCATTGTCTCATTAGTGTGCTGAGATGTTTCAGAGAGTTTCACATTTCAGAGATTTGCTCCTTTTTATACATCTACAATAAAGGCTGTATTACTGCAGTGTTCTCTGTGCACCATGTTATAGACACAGCATTCAACATTTTAACAAATAAGTAATCACTGAAACCAAACAGTGTGGCCAACACAATATCACTGCAATAATATTGTATGGTTGTGCCATTGCTGTCTAGCCAACCACTGCTGTTTACATGCCTCATTACTGGTACCTGTTTGCTGCTTTGCATACTGAATTGTAATGTTCCTGTGTATTAATGAATGCATGCTCTTAATATAAAAACCACATGGAAAGCTTGATTAAGTATATGCATTATTGTAGTACATCAGATAATGATAAGCAGAAGAGGCCTTTACTTTTTAATTGCATACTGTAAAGTTAACTAAAATGTTATGGTTGCTGTTGTAAGTTGATTATTTGTAAAGAGATGTTATAGGTTAGAGGTATAATATTTCAACCTGACAAGCTATCTACATTATCAACAGCTGGCTGACTACAAATGTTAACCCCAGGGGTACCCTCTGGGCCCACAGAGCAACTAACAGCATTATGGAACATCATGTGGGAGCCCAAATGAGGCCCTCGATGTATCCCTCCACCGACGGAAATTGAAACCCTGGAGAAATATCGACCACTTTTGGGCTGTTTTTATGAAAAGGCGCGTTGTCATAACATGTGCGGAGGCGGTTTGGAGATGGAGAGAGTATTGTTACTGCAGCCTCAGAGAGGACACCAGACATCAAAGATCAATAAAAACCATTATGGCATTTTGCTCAAAATGTTGAGCAGTGACTTCGTCTAAAACAAGAGATTTAGGATGTCTGGGCTGAAGGGTACTTCAAGCTTAATGACAGTAAAGATCATAACACAATATTCCCATGTACAGTAATTCTGACCAACATACATTTATAGGATGGCATTTCACATGGCATTTATCCCCATCAATCTCTCAGCTCAATTTAGTTCGCTAAAATAGCAGGTCACATTACTAATTTCACCCTGAATGATGCCTGCAATAAAACCCCAATTGCCTGTTCAAGGGGCTGCCAATAAATTCAACACTTTCCTCACACACAGCTCTGAGGCCAATCTTTCTGTTTGATTAAACTTTGTTCCCTGGTGGTATAAAATATCCAAAGGCACTTCGATGTACAGCCTGCTCAGTAAAAAGTATCGACTGTGTCTGCTATCAGTTGCTCAAAGGTTTTCTTATTGTTATATAAATTGTCTAGCTTCCATTTGACTTGTATTACAAACTACTGCATAGTTCCACTTTACATTCAAGTGAGGGCTAGTTACACAAGTCTGCAAAATGTTTTCCTTGCGAGACACATCTGTTGTCAATAAAAAGTGATTATGTTGTAGATTTGACTAACACTACATTCAGATATAGCCAGAGAGGACAAGGCAGAATTGGAGACAATGAAAGACCAAGAGAGATCAAGTGAAAGAAAACGCTACGCTGTGTTAAGAAAAGACAAGATGGAGGGAGATAAAGAGAAATTAGGGGAAGAGAGCAAAGCCAGTGGAAGTGTGAGGCTCTTTGTATCGTGAACAGGTTCATTTTTCGTGCGCTGGTTGGCATGGTCTTGCCCCAGCAATCCTATAGTTGACCAGGGTCTCACGGGAGAGAGTTTGTTGCTTGAAGCCCAGGGCGCGTATGTTGTTCTCATCTGCCTGTAATCTGCCACCAAACAAGTGAATTACTCCATGATATGTCACAGAGCAGTAAAAATCCCTGTAGGCATAAACCCATAGACTTATGTTTCCCAACACAGTAATTCCTTAGTGACAGAGCAGCAAATTGATATGTCTCACTTTTCATCTAACACATTCATAGTCAAAACGACTGGATGGGAAATATGCCACAACAGTTACTGGTACTCGAGTACTAATTCAATACAGACAAGAGAAAATGTGCAGTTACATTAGTGACCATCAAGGATATTGTGTTTTTATGCCCCAGAATAAGGGTCTGATAGAGTAGTAGTAGTAGTAATTTCCTTGTCATCAATAGACATGTCACTTGCGGAATGCATATTTTCGTATCTTGTATTCCACAAATTTACAAATGAATTAATGATTTTTATCTAATTAGTGTGAAATGTGTGAATGTGGTGTTATTCGTTTAAAAATCAAGTGTAAACAGTCACATACACTGTGTTGTGTATTTACTTCCTAACCAACTTTGTGTTACTGTAGATCCGTCGAGTGTTGTAGTATGAAATCTATTGATTTCTAAGGGGCTGTCTTCCTTAGAAAAGAAATGGTGTGCACTCGAGGCAAGATTTTTCATCACTAAATCCTTTACGTTTCAATCCCACGGCTACACTATGGAATACAAACCCTCACATGTACAGAAATCACCTTGAACCCAGTGACTTATCATGGTAGCAGGGAAGAAATAAAAAAACATTTGGCTGCTTAAACATCATGACAGCAAAACGACCCCCTTCCTTTAGCGTTCAGGAAGGCTAAGCATTTCAAAGAGACTACTGTTTGAATGACTTCGATGTGGGGTCTTATATGCTGTAGCTCTAGATTAAGATCACTACAAACAGAAGCAATGAGAGAAACTGAGGTAAATTGTTATGTTCTTCTATCTATGGTGTTCTCACATATCTGTTAATTTCATATGAATCATCTGTTCATTTCATATGAATCTCTTTACATAATGAGTTCTTCCAAAGCGTAGAAACGCAGAGTTAAATCAGTGGTCAGGGAGCAGTTAAGTGAAAATGTCAAGTTGACCATTTTCATGTAGGCTAATAGCCTATGCTATTTATTTTTCACTCAATATGTACAACTAATAGCTTACTGACTTGTTCATATTGATCACTGGTAAGATTGCCCCATAACATGTCAACTGCTAATCATTTTTTTAACACAACTCAATTTTACTTCCTGCTGTGAAATATGTTTAACGCATCAGTTTGCCATTGTCCTTGAATTGCGGTTGACTTAAATAATTACAGTTATAAATACAGCTTGTAACCTCATACAATCTGACACAGTAATACATAATACAGTACATCTTTGTATTCATTCACAACGTTGAGACTCTGATTTGATCAGCCACAAAGCTTTGCACAGTATGCTGCTAACCAGAGTTTATTTTAGTGCACCAGCACTGTACTGTATTTGCATAAAATACTTTCTTTTTGTATGTTGATGCGTTCCTTGGAAGCAAGGCAAGAGAGAAAATGTGCACACCTAAAATTATAACTTTTCAAATATCTTTTAGCTAGTCATCAAAGGTTGAATAATGGGTAAGATAGTTCACAGCAATACCGTACCTCTCTGGGTGAATATGTGAGATTATGAATACTGACTCTGACAAAGCTACTCTGGCATTCCATAGTCGCAGTTGTCAGTGCTTTGAACCCTGGATATTGAAAATGGCAAACAGGTGAAAGCTACTTTATTAAAACCAAGACCACGAGCACACTGGAAATAATATTATTAGATTGGAGAAGCTTGTATTTTCGATTCAGCTACATTGTGTGGCACATTTTATTTGGCACTCTGGCATTAAGGCAAAAATGAAAAATGTACATTTACATGACAGTCCATGTCATTTCAATATTGTTCCGCTACAAAAGTAATTCTTCTTAAACGGGTATTCATGTCCAAAAGCATCCTGTTTCTTTATTATTTTTACAGGTTGCCAAGTGTTTGTTTTTAGAGGATGAAGCAGCTGGAGCGTTATGTTGTTTCTTTGCTGTGCATACATGTAGCATGTAGGTGCAGCATAGGGGGATTGTTTGGTTATGCTCTTGAGAGTGGTTGTTGTCACAGGATCATACAGCAAAGCAAAAACATATCATCTTCAGTTTGCCAATAGACATACAAACATAAACACTGCATCAGCTCTGCTATCCTTCTGGATTAAAATTATTTAGACTGATGGAGGTTCCAGCTAAGCAAATAGACTATTATGCAAATTCACTTTAGACATTTACAGTTGAGTCGTGCTTTTTCATGGCTTGACAGTCACAAGATAGTGTTTAACAGATATGGCAACCTACGTGCAGCATATATTTTTTAAGTTAAGTTGTCATTCAAAAACCTCTACTTGCACAATGTTACAAAACATTATAATACAGTCTACAATAAAATGCAATACAATACAATACATGCAATATTACAACGACCTAATTTGTAAAACTATTACAGGGGTATGCATGGGTTCTGATTTCAATTATGACAAAACGCAAAAAAGGACCCACTGAATTTAAGAAGTTTCATTGCATTTGCTACGCAAAACGACTTTGTTCAAATGACCACCTCTCCAACGTGTAGCCAGTATAGGCTATAACCGTTGGATCAGGACAGCAGCAGGTGATAACTGGTGTCAACATAGACAGAAAGCTGTCAAATTCATACATGACCGTACCAGACATTTGCTAACGTTGACAACAGAATGTCAGCGTGAAATGCAAGATGAGGCATCAGCACTGACAGACAGACGAAAATAGTGCCTCATGACAAAGTGCAACCAGCCTGGTAAGAAATGATTATTTTTACACTAGCATATACTTCCTATGGTAAATTGCAGGCCGGAGGTGGCGGAAATACGTCAGTCGTGTGGGTTCTGTGAAGCTTACTGTTCTCCTAATTTCAGATGAAGGGATAAGAGGAGAGAGGAGATTTTAATCACTCCTGTCGCTTTAAGGACACTTATCAAAGCCTTATTATGCGAATTGAAAATACGATCAGCCACGACCAACTGGACAACCAAGGACGGATTGAAGTGGATTTCTAACAAAGTTACATTATCTCAACGGGAATGGAATAGTCATATGCGCTATGGAGTTTGATTATATTGTGGATGGCTGTCTTATTTGGACGGATTCGGATAATTTAGAAAAAAAATGCGCATAAGTAGCTCGAGACTTGGGATCCCTGCCCCTGACGCGGAGCGTTTACGGTGGAACTTGTCATAGAGGAATATGGCTTACCGTTGAAACTTGGAAATACCTATAGCTTTATATAGTTATTTAACGATCGGTATCGATAAGTAGGCCTACTAACTGTCTACACGGGTTTTGGACGGATCATATTCGAGCTCCTTATTTGACAGCGGATCATGGATTGGGTGGTGGAAAACAACGGGCAACGACATGGTTTCTCTGCGCTGTCTGCGGTATGCAGCTAGCCTCCAACATTTCTCTTATTCCAATGCAACAAAGTTGCAAAGCAAGTGGAATGCAAGAATTGCAACTATTTTAACGTTTTGCGCCTGCCTAGGCGAATAACGCGTCGACATAGTGCAGATTAGTGACAAATAACGTGTGGATTTGCATCGCTTTTCTCGCCTGCATGGGATACTTCAACATTTGCTTAATGTAGGAGATTCCGGAGGTGTATAGTCAAGGTCATTCCGCGAGTGTTATTAGCCTATATTTGTCTGTTATATAGGCTGAACACTCGCACCCTATTTCCTCGTTACAGCGTAGCCTACCCTAGGCTGTGTATTATTTTGGTTGACCGCACATAGTGCAAGGCTGAGCTTATAGAGTGATTTTGACATTGCAACATTTTCTAAAATGGATGGGAAATTGAAGCAGAGTCGGAGATCTCGTTCCAAACGCGAGAGGGTACGGAGACGAGAGGCTGGCAGCAAAGATGCCCGCAGTCCCAATCCCAATTCGTCTTGTTCCGACAGAGAGCAAAGTCCTGTGAGGGATACCTCCTCCCTGCATGGTAAAAAGGCTCCACACGCCACAGCCACTGCCAGAGCTCCGCGACCCCCTCGTCGGAAGAGACGAGAATCCAGTTCTCAAGAGGAGGATATAATTGATGGATTTGCTATTACCAGTTTCATAAGCCTGGATTGTCTAGAGGTAAGGATATCTTCATTGCATATGCTGCACACGACTCTGTTCGCCATCATAGAAGTTGAAAAATTGGCTAATGAGGTGGTTTTTCCTGCATGCTTTATTAGAAATGTAACAGTGGTGTTTTGGCTGGATTGTAGTTTTGGCTATTTCTATATTTGTTGTTTTAAATAAAGCGCTGCGAGTTGTCAGTTAAGTCTTGATATCATAATATAGGATAACGTGTCTGTCATCATCTGTGTCATGTCAAAACTAATTACATGCAGCCCTATTAGTGGCTGGCATGTTGGAAGATTTTTCCTCACAAAGGTTAAGTTCTTTTCAGACAGACTGTTGTCTCATTATTCTCAGAAGTACCACAGATATCCACTGGGACCCAGAATAACTGAAAAGTGGCAGGTCCTATTAATTGAAGAAGTAGGATTATTCCCCTCTAGCTGTGGCAACCGTTTCAATTATATTTGGGGGGGAAGTTGTTTTTGATGTGTAGTTTTGGTAACCAACGACAATGCTATGTGACCTTTTGTAGGGTTAATGTAGCATTGAGAAGTCGAGTCCATTGAGAAGTCGAGTCCATGATCTGACCTTTATCATGTCATGTTGGCTACGGTACTGAACAACCATGATTGACGCTGGCCTCTACATGGGTGCCAGTCAATATCATTGTGTCAGAATGCACATTAGCAGAACAAGCATGACATATCTGATCCAAGAGCTCATATGGATTCAGAGGTTGAAAGGAGGATTCACTTGCTTGCAGCTGTAGTCGTCAATTTGCTACCTCCCATCTGTTAACAAGTTTAACCTGTCCAGGTCATCAGTAATTATATTGCTATTCCATTTAGCCTGGACCTTCACAGTACTTAGAGTGGGTGTGAAAGCGGAAAGGGTTGAGAATAGGGTTTGAGGGTGGCACACGTTTGCATTTGATAGTGTGATTCAAAATTGCAGGGGTCTGTGTGTGTCTCAATAACAGGATCCTGCTTCTGCTCCTATTCTAAGTGTGTGTGTGTGTTTGGATGCTTGTATAGCACTGTAATCACACATGAATGAGTATGCCTAGCCTTGGTGCCTCAGGGCTGCCATTGTATGACAGCGCCTTTGAAGATGTCACAGCAGAAGCACCTTGCTCTCTTTCTGGCAGCCCCAGCCAGCATGGAGGTGTCTTTCTAACAGTCCCTTCATCTAGCACACACCTATATTCAAAGCAATGTGGAATTACAATTAAGTGCATTAAAGGGATAGAGGGCCTATGGGTTTTAGTGAAGGATGCATGCAGGTGTTTTGTGCATGTTGGGGTTTTAGACCCACAATCTATCAGATGGGGCTAGACCACACAAGCATCTAGCCTGTACTGTGTCTCGGGCCTATTGACATCCACGTTCTGTATCTGTCTCATGCATCAGTGGTGCTTGGAGGAAACTTTAGATTTGGTTACACACATTGTTCCCCGGATTTGACCCACTAATGCTTACCATGGGGAAAACTACAATGGAGTTCTCTGTACAGTATACAGATGAATTGGGTTGAATGTTAAAAAAAAAAGAAATAAACGATTGCTTCTTTGTCCACTAACTATATTTGTAGTTGTGCTTTATTTGATAAAGTATAAACACATAATTAACTATGCATTCTACCTGAAAGCGTAGCTTTTGCTTCTATACCAAATAAATGAGGCGTGATATAGCTCTATGTAAACTGATGCTCATATGCTGACTACTTGTTGGAAATGGGTCTGATTTGCATGTAAATGGACTGAAGATATTAAATGAAGCCAGCAAATGTGGTACAATTAAGTGAAGTCAGTGACTATGTTAATCTTGTAATTGTATTCTAGTCACAGTATCATTTTCAAGTAATAAAGTGCAAAAGTCAAATCATTTTGCTGTCCTTTTGTCAGCCGTACAAAAGTGGTGCCAACTTATAAAAAGATTTTCAAGGTCAGTGAGTGAACTCCAGCACCAGAGATACAAACATTTCAAACCTTTATTTGTATTACACATTACTCTTGCTTTCACCTAAATGCGTTCACTCGAGTGGGAGCCAGCTACATACACAGCTTGTACTAATTGCTTATCAATGATCCAGAAGAGGCAGGGGTGTTTAGCTGGGGAAAACACTGGCCTGTTGTCGTAAGTGCCGCCAAGCCCACGCTGCCGTTAGTGGGGAGAGAGAGCATTATGGTCCTCTTGACCTCTTGTCAGGGACTATTGGCCAACATGGTTGTGTTTATGTCAGGCCGTACAGCCGGGCTACTGTCTCATTAGCAGTCCACTGCAACTGAGCTCTTTCACACTTCACTGACATCAATTTCCTGTTCTCACAGCCAGGGTCCACTAAACCTGTCTGGAAAATATACCAGTGTTAATTCTCTGCTGTCTTATATCCCTTTAATCACTTTCTGGATTGGTTGCACCTTATGATGGTTTCAGTAAAAGTACTAAGAAAAATAGTTTTGACAGAAGGCATTTACGAGTGCTTATTCACATTACTCCAGACCTTACGGTAGGCTAAATTAGTTGATGTCTGAGGGATGTTAACCAAATACCTTGCAGTAACCTTTAATGTCATCTTTCCTCCATCCCTCAAAAGCATATCCTACTGTGAGAGGTTTCCAACATGAGAATAGTATTTATCTGTTGCTACTGTCTATGTTATGGGAGTGTTTCAGGGCACTCTGACTCTAAACACACTTGTTTGGCACTGTTGATATTGCAGCTTTGCATTGATAGGATCACGCTCCCTCGACGAAGGCTTAGGCCATACACAGTCTCATCTGCTCCCATAACCTATTTCACTACAGCTGAAAGCAATTTGCCAGAGCGGGCGTATTTGATTATGGCGTGTTTATTTGCTTTGAATCCTCTCTTTTCTCGCGGAAAGCTGTTTACTTACCTGTGCAAATCGACCGTGGAAACCGAGCCTTTCTGCTGAGTCACCTCATTGTGATTAGAAGACGTTCGAGATGATGCATTGAGGAAACAACACATCTGAAGGAGTTCCATCTGCTGCTGATCTCATACATTATGTTTTTAGATACAAAAAAATGAATCAAAGGATTACATGATAAAATGTGATGTTCTTTAGAGAGCCTTTGTAAAGGCATTGAAACCTTGGATAGTATCACTCTTCTTCTTCAAGTTAAATAGGATGTCCTTCCCCCCTCCCTCTAATCCTGAAAAGCTGTAAATTGCTTTTGCCGTACAAATTACAAACACAAGTTGTTTTCGTGTAACCCTGACAGCAGTGATATATAACATCTGGCAAACACTGCCTAACCCCTTCAGGAACCTCCGTGCAGGCTTTGAAGGGGTGAGCTAATAATGAAATGACACAATTATCCGTCTGCCACTCTGGTAATACTGCATTTTGATTCGCTCTGCACAGCCTGCGATTGATGTTGCAGTGCTAAATCCCTGCTTGTTAAATCCACAATCTTTATGTTCATCTGCTTTGACATGAATATAGATTAGTATAGATTTCATAGTTAATGGTGCTTTTGGTTGATTCAATGTTGTGATGTTACACAATGTTTAGTTGTAATTATATTCTAGTCTTTGGAGTCCAACTATCGATCTAAATAGGGTCCTTAACTGAATATTATTGCATCAAATATTGCATGTTGGCACAGTTAAACATTGGCCTGAAGTCAATTCTGTCAGTTTAACACTCTGGTTTAAATACTCTACGTATGTATAATCTGACATCTTGATATTCATACTGTAGCTCACACTGTTAGCACCCTCATGGCAACTTGTCTTCCCTAGCGGCTGTTAGCTCAGCTAACACCCGACAGCGCTGCCCTGTCAACTCACAGAATGCACTGTATATTTACCCTTACGATAACAAATGGGACAGTCATGGCTTTGTTATCATTGGCACTTGGATATTTTGTTACATGTCAACATGTAACAAAATAGTACAACGCCAACTGCCACATCCAAAGCTAATGTTGCAACCGCATGGCATGACAGCATTGAGATGTCTTGCTGCTACAGTGTGTTTGTTTTAAAGGTGGCTGCTGCAATCTTCCTCGCTGGCTGTGATGTCGCTGTGCATCATATGCCAGCGCTGACAAACAACTCCAGGTTTAATTAACAAGGCAGGGCCCTCCCGAGGCTCCGCTGCACACTGGCTGACGCTTTCCAGGGAGAGAGGTCTCTTAATGCCAATGGGACGTCCCCGGGCCCCTGCTCTCTCGCTAACTGTCACACACTGTGGCTGACAGTGTGGCTGACACAAGCGCACGCACACACACACACACACACACACACGCACACACACAGCATTGAACCTCTGCAGTGCACCTGTCCGAGCTATCGACCAATGACCTAAATATACACGGCCAAGGAAGGGTCTATTACCATTTGAGTGGAAGTGTGCCAGTGTGTCTCATAGGGTGGGACTCACTGCATAGTCTCCTGATGTATATGATTATAGACTCACACAGGGAAACATTCAATATAGGGCTTCAACAACTCAGTGATACAACCTATTCTATAGAATAGATGGAGTTATAAAGGTGCTGGATATATGAGTTTTAGACCTTACAGTGTGTCACTTCATTGAACAGAACGGCAGCAGGAAAGTGAATGGAGAGTCTGCGGTATCATCTGTGATAACACTGCTAGTATATGCAACACGCCGAACTGCAGGGTTGGCCAGTAACATAGTTCTTCAATTTCCATTCTTGCATATTAATGCTGCTATTTACTAAACCAAACAATTTGTTTAGTGGTCAAGCCCATTTTTGATCAAGTAGCACAGTGACATTCGCAACAATTATATCTGAAACAATTGAACTACTGTAAATTGCAAACTGTAGGCCTACTCCCTAGAATCAAAACCGGACTTTATCAATATTAAGTCTTTCAGTTATGCTGTATAAGATATGATACATGTTTATTTAGCCTACCCATTACAACGAGTTGTTGAGCAATATATAAAGATATATAAATACAAAGTAAAGGTATCAATTTGTTTAAAAATAAATTTGTATTTTGTATATCTAATTAATTGCTCAATACAATATAAAAATGGTCTCTATTTTCACCTGACATAATATAACATTGTAAAAAGGAATATTGCCCCTTATACTCTTTTAAATTGTCATCATTGTAATGCGTTCAGGAGGAAGGAGGAGGCGGGAACCGGCAATAACAAGGTTTAATGGAATATGAACACGCACTTAGCAACAGACGGCATCTACAAAGGACATGGACAGGAGAATCACAAGGGCTTAAATACACAGACTAGACACGGATAACAAACCACAATGACAATGAGGGCCAGGTGAAACTAATAAGACAATCACTTATGGAACATAATAATAATGCATGGCATTTCCAAGTGCCTTTTCAAGAAAACCAAGGACTCACTCTAACACAAAATTCAAGCAAAACAGTCAAATAAAAAAAAAAAAAACGCAAATAAGACCAGGGCTAAATTGGCTAAGCCATGGGGCAGTAAACAGCGACTGGAACAGGAAGTCAACACAAGCTAAACACAGATTGGGGAAACATGGAACACATGGAAAACATGGACTGGAACAAGACTTATAGACGGGGAACATGAGACAACAGACCATGATGATCGGTGGTCTGCTTTCGGCAGCGTTAAAGTACAGGCTTTGACTGAATGCGTGACAGAGCTGTGAAATATGCTGACCCAACGGCACATATTAAGTGACAGAACAGCGTTGGTTCGGTTAGCTTGTCACAGGCAGATGTATGTGTATTTCCTGGTTGTCTTTCTGAGACGTCTTTGGGCTTCCTGTTTCTGTGTTTTCATTGTAGCTGAGTGACAGGATGTAATTCTGCACTGATTAAGATGTTGTCTCTACCAGCCAGTGATGTATTCACAGCATCTGTGAGGACATTGTTCCTGTGGATGTAGATACACTGATGACCTCCCAAACTTAGTTTATAGCTTTTCATAAAGCTGCTGTGGGCAATAATATGCTGGCAGAATTAGTAATGTTATTAATCCTTAATATTGGGACATTTCATTAAAGTATAAAAAGAAGGCAGTAAATTCATATAAAGAATCTCCATAGATACAGTTTTCCTACCCTGTAATTTGGGCTTCCTTTTGTAATGCTGCATTTAGTTGTGGAAAATATTTTGGAATGTATGACTAACAATGCCTGTAAAGGATTTACAGGAAAAATAATGAAAGTTAAGTAGACAGGGAAATCAAAGTGTCTCATTAAGGAATTGTAATTTTCTTTCCTGTCAGAGTGCACAGAGACATGTTTGAAAATCCTGCCCGCTTTAACACATCAACATCTGTCAAGAAAATCCCTTTTCAACATGTGTTCGTGTGTGAGTGTACAAGTCATTTCCCCTTGTGCTCTTGGTCTTGCTGGGTGAATTTGCCAAGTTTAGCGCTCGACTATGTCACTGTGGGCCATTTTAGCTTCTGTATGCTCCCAACACCCTAAGGCTTATACTGCAAAATGACATGTTACTTAACCACCCCTAAAAAAACTCAGCCAAGTGGAAATTATTGTTTAGCTTCAGTATGTCAATGTATGTAGAAAGCATTAGTGACATATTGGTCTTACTCAAAAAATGGTGCTACGCGCTGCATCATCAAACAGACGATAGCGCAACATGTTATTTATCCCTGCCATAAATCTTTATCCTTTCAACTGCCGTTCAGATCACAGCCCAGCCGAATGTGGTTGTGAGATGTACGCGTGTGTTTTTTTTTTAACGGCAGTTGTGACATTGTGTGGAGTCTCTATGCATGTTTTCTTAATAAACCTGTCTCAGTGTGAAAGCAATTAGCGTTAACGGTTGTCGACGTGCTCCTCTGCCACCGGCACCAGTTTCCAACACTGGCTCAGAGGGGAATAGTCTTTACGGGCCAAGTGATGCTGACAATAATTGCATGGCACTTTACTCCCCCAGTCTGAAATAAGATATGGAGATCTCTCTGGGAAAACCCCCTTCCTTGCCTGCCCCTCTGTTTCCCTGTAGGCTGTTTACACGCTTATTGTTCGTTACCGTATTGGTTTCATTCATAAAATATGCTAGAATATAGATATTATTACAGTTTGGCTATTAATTGTATTACCTGTCGCTCACAGTTGATATTACTTTTGCAAGCAACTGCTGATGCTTTCAGCTTAACTATGCTGCTTTGTGTGTCTTTACTATACAACAGTTTTGTGTGTGTGCGGTAATGTGTACATTCAAAGCTAAATAATTCATATTACTCCATTGTATTTTGTCATAATTCTGTCAGCCTTATAATAAGATGTTGAAATTATAGAGTTTAGTTTGGGGTGTGTGTGTGTGTTGTGCACAATGTGAAATCTCTCGCCTTCCCACTTGTATTCCATTGATTGTCTGGGTAACATTTGGCTGACAGCTCAAGGCCATGCTGCTATACTATATTTTCTCTTGTCATGTGTCACTATGTGCAGTGGGCGGAGACATATCTGAATCACTTTAGTACATGATACTGTACGGGAAGGAAGATGTTTAGGTCGATTACATAATCAGTTGAACTCTTAAGAGAGAGTACAGTAAAGAGCGGTAGTGTGAACCAAACCGTAGGCCTATCATTATCAAAGTTTCATATAAGTTTCTCCAAAACATTGAGACCAGAAGTAAACATGTTCACTAGACTGCATTTGACTGAAGGTTCACAAGGCTACAAATCATGTCTGCCTTGTACTGTTGACAGGTGACTGTTATGACGGCATTGTAAAGTGATGCTTTATGCACATGAAGATGTTAACAGGCCCCAGCAGACTATTGTTTCACAAGAGAGGGAACATATCCTTCAAACCTATTAGGGAGGCGAGTGACGGAAAACGTGTAATACGGGATGTGTAAGCTAGTCGCAGCTAACCCAGGGTTAGGTTGCGCTAGGTGCGCAAATCCAGAGTTTGCTTCTCTAGCAGCAAGAACAAATTGTCATATTCTCCCATTTATATGATAACCTTCTCTGTCTCTTGCTTCCCATCCATTTCTGTCTGTTTTGTTTCCAGCAGATGTGGGCTGTTTACCTGTAGATCAGACACTCACAAATTCATCTGAGCTGCATCTGTAAACGGGCAGCTCATTTCAGAGAGGACATTGCGTCCAAAAGGAAGACACACACACACAAGCACAGGAAGCCAGAGGTTTCACCCAAGGCAGGGAATGAAATGAAACACAGACATGCACACAAACACACACGCACACAGCGCAAGGCCAGTCAACAAAGAAGACAGAGCGGGTATGAAAGCGCAAACAGCAGTGCAGCTACTGTTTGCGTTCCACATCTCTCGGACTCAGAGCTCAACAGCTGCTGGAGTTGCGGGGGTATTCCACCTTCATCTGGTTTGGATTTACCTGGCAGAGGAGCCAGCGAAACGCAGCAAAATGGATGGGCACATAAGTCCAGAGGCCAGGCATACACGATCAAGCCCGTATTGTACGGACACAGCTGTTGTTATTACCTTTATAAACCTACCTTTGAATATAACAGAAAGCATTAAGTAGTGGGGCAAAAGAAGGATATTGGTGCACATGTTGTTACAGGTACCTTGTCTCCAGCACCGCACCAATAATTACACTGAGATTTCCACTTCAAAGAGATTCGCAGCAGGCAGACTGCAAGCAACCAGGCTTGTCTGTTGGCTCTGTAGGAGGCTAGCACCTGTTAGCGCTAACGTCTGCGTGAACAGGAGTCAAAGCAACGTCCCTTCCCCTCAGACATACTTTGTTACGAGGCGTTAATGAGATGCGTGCGCGCCAATGAATACCGTCCTTATCCTCGAGACGGCCCGCCGACACTGAATCCCAGAGTCTCACCTTCAATTGATTCTCTAAATGAGCCGTCGGTCTAAAGTGAACACACACATAGAGACATAGAGAGAGAGAGAGGGAGAGAGAGAGAGCTCCCTTTTTCAGTTCCTTGTTAATTGCTCCCTGGCAACAGAGCTAGGCTGGTGCTCGCTACGTAAATCCCTCTATTTTCATTTGATCTGCTCCAGGTGTTGATGAAACAATTCCCCCTGCTGGATAATCATACTTCCCCTTCCCGCCTGCCAAAATACTGGGGGGTGGGGGGTGGTAATAGCCCCCACCCAAGCATCTGAATGACACTCTGCAGCATTTCAATTTGCACAATAATACGAGCACAGGAAAGGTGGTCACGGGGAGAGGAGAGCTGTACACACTGACAGGCTACTCACAAGAGTGAGTTGGGGGTGGGCGAGATCTCTCTCTCAATGCGTGTGTGTGGGGTTGCATGAGTGTGTTTGGCCATGCTGAAATCGTTCAAGCAGGAATATATCACTCACTGCAGAACATGGACAGACATACAGTTAGTAGTAGCAGAAAGCTAGTCAGGCAGGCAGTTAACCCGTCAGCCTGTGTGTGTGTGTGTGTGTGTGTGTGTGTGTGTGTGTGTGTGTGTGTGTGTGTGTGTGTGTGTGTGTGTGTGTGTGTGCAGTTACTGGATACGGTGTAAAGGGTTCAATTAGTTTAAACTACAATAAACAGTATTGTCACTATTCATTTTTATGACAAATACATATTTAATCAGACTAAGATTTCTTATTGGGGTAACCGTTTAATAAAGATTAGTCATACTGTATTTATTCACGCACAATTATACACTAAACAACATTAATTAAAATGTGAGCTCTCAGGAGCTCAATGAATTCAAGTGTGGTACTGTGATAGGTGTGATAGGTACCTGTGCAATAAGTCCATTCGTGAAATTTCCTCACTACTAAATATTCCACGGTCAACTGTTAGTGGTTTTATAACAAAGTGGAAGCGATTGGGAACAACAGAAACTCAGCCACAAAGTGGTAAGCCACATAAAAATCACAGTGGGGTCAGTGAATGCTGAGGCGCACAGTGCGCAAAAGTCGCCAACTTTCTGCAGTCAATAGCTACAGACCTCGTCTTGTGGCCTTCGGATTAGCTGAAGAACAGTAGGTAGAGAGTCTTACATCACCAAATGCAATGCAAAGCTTCAGATGCAGTGGTGTAAAGCATGCCACAACTGGACACTAGAGCAGTGAAGACGTGTTCTCTGGACTGACAAATCACGCTTCTCTGTCTGGCAATTCGACGGATGAGTCTGGGTTTGCCGGTTGTCAGGGGAACGGTACTTGCCGTACTGCATTGTGCCAAATGTAAAGTTTGGTGAAGGGGGGATTATGATGTGGGGTTGTTTTTCAGGGGTTGGGCTTGGCCCTTTAGTTCCAGAGAAAGGAACATTTTGGACAATTTCATGCTCCCAACTTTGTGGAAACAGTTTGAGCATGGCCCCTTCCTGTTCCAACATGACAAGGTCCATAAAGACATGGATGAGCGAATTTGGTGTGGAGGAACTTGACTGGCCTGCACAGAATCCTGACCTCAACCTGATAAAACACTCTTTTTCTCTGAGTGTGGTGGATGGGAGATGCTGTCACGATGCAGCAGGCTGTGTGGATGATGCGGCCCCAGAATG